>QLPI01002878.1:0-35015 GCA_003314275.1 Chroogomphus rutilus | reverse complement strand
CGAGTGTGACGCGGCGGATCGACGCGACGAAGTGCACGACGGCGACAGACGCGAACGCACGCAGATGCGACAGCTGCGCAGGCGCAAACGCAGCAGGTGCAGCGGGTGCAGCGGATGCAGGTGCAGCGGGCGCAGGTGCAGCAGGTGCAGCGGACGCAGGTGCAGCGGGTGCAGCAGGTGCAGCGGGTGCAGCGGGTGTAGCGGACGTGGGTGCAGTGGGTGCAGGTGCAGCGGGCGCAGCAGACGCGGGTGCAGTGGGTGCAGCGGGTGCAGCGGACGCAGGTGCAGCGGGTGCAGGTGCAGCGGACGCAGGTGCAGCGGGTGCAGCGGGTGCAGCGGGCGCAGGTACAGCGGGTGCAGCGGGTGCAGGTACAGCGGGTACAGGTGCTGCGGGCACAGGTGCAGCGGGTGCAGATGCGAGTGCGGGTGCAGCGGGCGCAGGGGCGAGTGCGGGTGTAGCGGGACGTACGCGAGTGCGGGCGCAGGTGCGGTGCGGACGCAGGTGCGAGCAGCGGGTGCAGGCTCAGGTGCGGGGGCGGTACAGGCCAGCGCGATGAAGCGCGAGTTAGGCCGAGAGGTGGGCAGGTGCGAACACATGCAGGCGCAACGAAGACAACGCGATCGCCGCGCACGCCGGCGCGACGAGAAAAGGAACCTGTAAAAAAAAACAGAGTCGCCGCACACGCCGGCGCGATGAAAAGGACCTGCAATCGTCGCGCACGCCGGCGCAACGAGAAAGCGACCCATGGGCTAGCAGAGAGCTCCAGAAGAGGCCGGTCCTGGAAAGTTGACACACACACCGGTGCAACAAGACAACTAACTACACCAGTCGGCGACCCCTGCCTTACCTTCCTCTTGCGAAAAGGATGCCCCACCAATCGTGCACGCCGGCACGACGGCTAGGACGAGTGCAGGGGTCGCTCACCTTCTTCTCACCACCTCTTTCGGATGAGACCACGGGTGGGAGGGATAAAGAACGAGCAACACAAGCGCTTATCCAACCCGGTACTTTGGATCACCCAATAGACAGGCAATAGTCAATGAGGACATTGACCTTAAGAGGGGGGGTAATGTCATGATTTATCCACTCCTTTCTCTATTACTTGTCTATTACTTGTTATTGGACTCCGCTACTCCGCCAGACTATATGTATAGTTCTTAGGTAATTAGTTAAAGCTCAGTCTTGAGCTGGTCAATACACCGACAAGTATCATTGCTCATTTCCTTCTTCCGCTCTCCAGTATTGAAGCTCTTGTTGTTGCTGACAGACTGACCCTTACTCATATCATCCCATGGTGCACGGTTTTGGTTTGGTACACTCAGTTCATCGCCTGGTTCATTATCCTTTCCCCAACCCCCTATTCTTTATCATCCTACACTCCCTGTCCTTCCCCTCACTCACTTACCCTCAGGATGTTCACTACTCTTTTGCCACTTACCCGCGGCCCTATTGTTTTATTCTTGGCCATTCCTTATTGTTCTATTCTTTCCCACAATCTCACCTGCTTATACTTCATTGTCTTACCCTCACATTATTCTATTCTAATTGCTGTGGACAATACCTCCACAGGGTCTTCATATCTTATTCTTTTTTCCATGTCTTATGCCACCCTTATTCCACATTCCACCTCTCAGCCTATATAAGTAGTAGATGTATGTACATAGTTCCTCAGTCTGAGTATCAACTAGGTTTATGCCTCTCTACTCTCCTCCTTCTGTTCAGAAGTCCTTACTCAGGCTGACACCCTTGGCACCTACCTGAGTATCTTTTCCATTACAAGTTAGTGGCACGCACAGGAGGCAGGGTGCAATGCACAAGTACATTGAAGCCAAGCCACCCTGACTGGCCTGCAGGACTTGGTCAGTCCTGACAGCACCATCGGCAGTACTGAGACCTGACAGTATTGTCACACATCACAGAAGTATAATGGGGAGTGAAGTGTGGAGAACTTAGTAGGTTAATATGGCATTTAATACTGGCTATTACTTGCCATATGAACCTATTATTATATGTGGAAGGATCAAACTGATTTTGCTACGTGATGCTTTTATATTCAAAATTTATATTGACCACTCAAAAGTCATTGAGTGCTTATTCACTGATGTTTGATAAAACAATTATTCATCGACGAAGGCTTCAAATATCATCATTCTTATACAACAATTCTTAATTCCATACCATCATTTATCTCCATTCACATAGAACAACAAAATCACCTATTTTACTTTCTTCACTCAAAATGGTAGTAGCAAGGCGCCCAACACTACTCACACATCATAGGTCCAGGAGAGGCTTGGCCAGCCACCACCCTTATCAAATACATTCGCTTTTAAGGTGCAGAAGTTATAAGTGTGTACATTATCATTTTCTATTGCCGTTTTTCTCCCCCAATTCTTGTAAAATATGTTTTGCCTGTTTGATGTCATGTATGATGCTTGTCAAGCCCGCAACACTGAGCACCGACTCACTCGGGAATACCGACCAACCGGCCCTTACCCACATCATCTCACACCACCACGCGGCCTCGGCTCGGTACACCCGGTACATGGTATGGACCACTCCTCTCGTACATCCCCTTTCATTGTTCCTTCACCCCCTATCCACTCCTTAACCTGTTTCCCCCGAACAACATGACGGCCACTCATTGTCCTGGCCATTGCCATTGTTTTATCTTAGGCCATCCTCTATTGTTCTATTCCCGCCCACCACTTCATTATCTTATTTTCAGCCATACTCTATTATTCTAATTCTGCTTACATTCCTTATTCTATTTCTGATCACTGTGGACAATCCCTCCATGTGGTTTCCTCATACCTTATTGTCTCCATTCCTTATGCCACCCTGTTCCACATCTTGCTTCTTAACTATAAAAGTAGCGGGATGTATGTAGATAGTTCTTCACTCAGAATATCAATTGATTCGCACCCCTTTGTCCGCTCCCTATTTCTAAAGTCCTTCGCTCGAGCCGATGCCCTTGGCATCCTCTCAAGGCTCCTCTCACTATCCAAATTAGTGGCACACACAGAACAGCAGGGCGCAACGCAAGAGCACGTTGAAGCCTAGCCACCCCGTAATGGTTTGCAGGACTTAACCGATATCTCGGCGTCACCGAATCTTGACAATGCTAAAAACTCCTGTGTATTGTTTCAGATTTGATTTCTGCTTGTATTCTATGTAGTATATAGCCTATGATTTGTAGGTAATAAAAGACTAGACTTTCCACCATAATTATCATCAGATAAATTGTTGAAAAATCATTTCTCAATTATTCTGTCTAAATTGGCAGAAATATTCTATTAACATCTATTTCACTTACCTCCCCACTCTTGATCTTGTCATAATGTCTTATTTTGGAAGACATTAATTAGAGATATGAATAGTATGTGGGATTAGACAATCTAACACCCATCCTTAATCTAGTACTATTCAGATCACCAACAGCAACCTGAGCATTGTGCCCGGGGCCCATAATCTGTTGAGGTGAAAAGAATGACCAGACTGGGGTTTGAACCCAGGGATATAGCATATATAGCTATGGTGTTAACCACTACACCATCTAGTCCACATGGGTAACCTTTCAGGTTGACTCCTTGAGTGAAGACATATGTGTCTATACAAGTTGAGTTCGGAGCCTTAGTAAGTTATCAGATTGTCAATACTACCTCATAGAGCTCTGTATGTATAATGTCTTATTTAGAAGACATTAATTAGAGATATGAATAGTATGTGGGATTAGACAATCTAACAACAAAACATGCTTTTAAATTATATGCAACTGAAAAATATTGTAGATGAATTTACAAACACTGAACCATACAAATGCATTTGTATCTTAGGCAACAAGGATCATTTGCAGCTGTTATTGTCCATTGGAGATTGGGGTCCTGATTGGCTTTGGGAGGGTGTGCATCAGCAAGTTTATCAACTCTTAACCACCATCCACTATCTACTACCACTCCATAACTTGACTTGGGTAAAGACATTGAGACACTCTATTTCAACTCATGCTCTACCAATGCCATCGCCATTGATTAACACCACTCTGTCCAATGTGAACTTCTATATGTTTTCTTGTTGGAGTTGAACACATAAGAGCTTTATGCCAACTGATGTTCTCTGTTAAAGACACTTGTAAAAGAGTATCTTTTCATTACAATATCAACTCCACCCACACACACCATGGTAGGCATGGTGATTCGAACCTTGCAACAGCTTATTTAATCCTTGATGAACTGTTTACTGACATTTCTTACAGATGAACATCAGCAGAAGATATATGATTGGCTGGAAGCTCCTGACCAATGTTTAAAGCATACCAGTGCTCTGAAGGAGTGAGAGAAACAAGGGGGATGTGGTTTGTACATGGAGATCACTTTGAGGACTGGAAAATGAAGGACAACTCATTCCTATGGATGCATGGAATGTGTAAGTTTGAAGTGTTTCCTTGAGAAATTGTTTGCTGCTGACTCACCTGTCCAGCTGGTGCTGGGAAAACAATTCTATGGCAAGTAAAGTGCCTTTATAGTAAGTCACGCTAACACATCTGGAATTCAGCTCTACAATCATCGAGAGTATTTCCAATTATTGCCAGAAATGGCTGTTGCTAGCTTATGCCTATGTCTATTTTGAGTTTCACTCAAAGGACATAGATTCCCATGTAGTTCTCAGCTCCTTCATTAAACAGATCTCATTTCAATTAGCCAGCACTCCTGATGCCTTATCAAAATTATTCTCCCAGAATGAAGAGGGGCACTGACCCCTCACACCTGAAGAGTTGATTTCTGCTCTAGAATCTATCATCCACCACTTCATCCATGTGTTTTTATTATCAGCAAAGATGTCATATTTGATGAATCTCCTCATTCTTTACCCAATTCTGGCACTATTGTAAACAAAAACCACCACAGAGGCTGATTGATATCTCTGATGACCATCCTGCACACCACCAAGTGCTTATCCCTCCCCATATTCCTGCCATTGCAAATGATGATGATGCTCCTCCACCTGATCCACCACTAAATCCTTGTCCCCCAGATTCTCCTGCCCCTCTACCATCCTCTCCACCACCTGCCCTAAGACAGTCAGAACATATTTGTATCCCTCCTCAACTTTGGTGGCTAGTCCCAAATGCTTCCCAGTATTGTAATCCACCTCCTGTTCCTCATCAGAGGGATCCAAATCAGGGGGTGGTTGCTGAGAATGAGGGGGTGGAACACGCTGACTCTGCCATGACATTTCCTCAGCACCCACTTTATGAACTTGTCTGCCTCAGTGATACTCCAGATCTCCCAGAACCACTCACCTATAAAGAAGCCATATCTCAAATTGATGCACCATAGTGGGAGGAAGCTTGGGGAGATCAGTATCAGTCGCAGATGGACAACAATGTGTGGACTGTGATGTATCTCCCTCCTGGGAAGAAGGCCATTGGTTCCAAATGGGTCTTCAAGCTGAAAAAGCTTCCTGATGGTGCCATTGACCGCTTTAAGTCCAGAGTGGTGGCCAAGGGTTATTCTCAAAAGGCAGGTATTGACTTCACAGAAACATTTGCCCCTGTTGTGAGATTCAACACCCTCAGAGTGCTCCCGGCCATCACTGCATTAGAAGATCTGGAATTATACCAAGTTGACTTCAAATCTACCTTAATAGTGATATTGAAGAAGAGGTCTGCATGGAACTTCCAGATGGAAACAGGCAGGGAGACAGGGTTGGGAAACTGCACAAAGCTATCTATAAGACCATCCAAGGAGGAAACAGATGGCATGGCAAGTTGGACCAGGCATTTCACCAGATGGAATTCAGAAGATCCAAGGTCTATTCCTGTCTCTACATGTACCAGCAAGGCAGTATCAAAGTCTACATCCCAGTCTACATTGATGACCAGCTCATGGCCTGTAACAGTTGAACACATCTTGACAAAATCAAGACTGAATGTTAAATCCACATGTCAGGCACTTAGCTAGATGCTTCCAGAGGGGTTTCTGTGAGGGGGTCAAGATTCTAGTAGCAGAAAGGCTAGGAATTGGATTCATGGATGGAGGTGGAAAGACAGAAAGATGGGAAGCACCAGAGACTTAGGGTTGGTCGTGATATTAGGTTGTTATGACTAGTTGTTCAAGTGTTCAAGATTGAAGGGACTTGGCTTCAACTTATGTGTTTCACCCTCCTCGATTGTCTGTTCCTAATTTAGGAAAGTCGGAAAGTTTACTGGAACTGAATCAGAAACTATGATGCAGATTAAGTCGATATTTGTACTGGCAAAAGTCCAGTTGACTGGGGGTTTATATACATGTAGTTAGTCCTTGTACTATCTATTGCTGAGTAAAGACAAGGGGAAGAAGGGAGTACAAGGGGCTAATAGAAAAAGGGAGAACAAGAGAGTGAGGTATGTGATGATCCTGCATGTCATTTATCAAAGAGCAGAACCTAGGTCATGGAATCATGGGGGTTTGGGATTGTGTAACTTTGGGTTTGGACTTTTGAAAAGTGATTGTTCCAGACTTTTGTCAGTTGGAAAGTCCCGGAAAAGGTGTGGGTGGTTGTGGGGGCTAGTATGGGTTTATTGGAGGCATGGGCCATAACACTGAACTTGCAAAACACTTTAAGATAAAAGACATGGGACCTGCATGGTACATTGTTGGACTTGAAATCTACAGAGACAGAGCCAAATAGACACTTCACATCAACCAGCACAAGTATATATTGGATGTTCTCAGGCAATTCAATATGGAGAACCACAAACCAGTTGCCACACCTCTTGATCCAGGCTGTCGTCTCTCCAAAGACCTCTGCCCACAGTCTGAAGATGAGAGAGTGGCATTGAAGGACATCCCATATCTTGCTGCAGTTAGATGTCTGAATTACCTTGCTGTTAGGACCAGACCAGATCTTGCACATGCTGTGGGTGAACTTGGCCAGTTTAACTCACATTCTGGTCTAGGCCATTGGAAGGCTGTCCAACATGTGCTCAAATACCTCAAAGGTACTGCAGATCTTGGATTGACCTATGGTCTTCCTAGCCCTAGTCTCCAGCCAATGCTCCATGCCTACTGCGATGCAAATTATGCTGGGGATGAGGACAGAAGGTGGTCAATGACTGGTTATGCCTTCTTCATTGGTGGAGCTGCAGTGAGCTGGAACAGCAAGCAACAACCAACTATGGCCACATTATCTTCTGATGCTGAATATATGGCAGCCAATTTTGCAGGATGGGAGGCCATGTGGTTGAAACAGCTGCTCACTGAGCTTGGCTATCAGATCCCACAGCTCACCATTTACTGTGACAGCTAGCCTGTGATTGCTGTATCCAAGAATCCTCAACATCACTCTGAAATAAAGCACATTGATGTGATGTGCCATTGACTCAGAGAGAAAGTTGAGAAGAAATTGCTCAAGCTCCAATTTGTGCCTACAGATAAAATGGTTGCAGATGTGCTCACAAAGGGGCTTGTTAAGATGAAACATGAGAAGTGTAGGACAGGCTTGGGAGTTTCCAGAAATGAAGGGAGACTTCATTGAGGGGGTGTGTTGAGATACACTGAAGTTCCCTTTCTTGTTTCTAGTTGATATGGCTAGTATTTGACCAGATATGACTTGTTCCATGTATTACATCTTCAATGTTTTGATCTGAGTTTGAATTTAGCTTATATAATAACACAGTTTTCACTTTTATGCTCCAATGGGTTATGGGCCCTGGGCACAATGCTCAGGTTGCTGTTGGTGATCTGAATAGTACTGGATTAAGGGGAGGTGTTAGATTGTCTAATCCCACATACTATTCATATTTATAATTAATGTCTTCTAAATAAGACATTATACATACAGAGCTCTATGGAGTAGTATTGACAATCTGATAACTTACTAAGGCTCTGAACTCAACTTGTATAGAGACACATGTCTTCACTCAAGGAGTCAACCTGAAAGGTTACCCATGTAGACTAGATGGTGTAGTGGTTAACACCATAGCTATATATGCTATATCCCTGGGTTCAAACCCCAGTCTGGTCATTCTTTTCACCTCCACAGCACTTGCCTATGTGTTTATGTAATATGTACCTATGGCAGATGTGTACCTGGGTGCACCTGAGGTAGGCTGCTATTTGCATTGAGGTTGCTGGTAGCCCCATCTTATCTCCTGGGAAGCCCAGGTGCATTTGCCTACATGTGTATGTCACCTATATGCTAGAGCTACATCATCCCATTGAAGCAACAATTTATAACCTGCATCACAAGTTTTCATGTTTCAACATATCAAGCTCCACTATGGTAAACATTATTCAGCATGATTTTTCCTACTTATGACTCCCTCTTTCTAGACCATGCCATATAGATCTCCATCTTCATGTCACTAGCTAGGTCATATATCTCCTTTTCAGCAGCTACTGTGTCTTTGGGTTTAAAAAGATTCTTCTCAACCCTTCCTTTTAGAGTTTGAAGTGTATGACTCAGCATTTTTTGAATGACTCAGCAATGCATTGAACACCAATGTCTATGCAGAAATATATAAACATGTACATCCATTTGATGAAGATGGCTCACTGATTTCTGCATCGTCACATTTCAAGATAGGAAGCATTATTTTTCTTACATTGACTTCAATAAATATACCCAAAGTCTCAATGATACTCTGATTGGCCAAACCAGCCTGAGGTTTGGGGGTACTCATATGTTGCTGGAGCTGTGTCCAGAAGGTATTGGATCTTAGAGCACACTTGGTTTGGTGAAGGATGCTGATATCAAGGCTATTTTGGGGGATGAGGTCACTGATCCTGGGGAGGAGTGTACTATAGGTTGGGATTCTATTACAGGTAATATTTTATAAATTCTGATTTTTAGAAAAAGAAAATATATTAATTTTCAGTATTGGGTCAATTTATGCCCATTGTGGGTGGCAGATAAGTGCAATACCTGTGGTAGGATGTGGGTAAGTACAATGCCTGTGATAGGTTGCAGGTAAGAACAATATACTGAGGGGTTACCCATGCCAATCATTATCTTTTCCAAGAGACTGAGGTATGAGTTCAAGTTTATTCCCATATTTCATGCAATTGTTAACTATTTTTTTTAGATAGTATTTCAGATAGCTAGCTACTTCTAATATGAGCTCTTTTCCAAGAGACTGAGATAGTATTTCAGTCCTTTCATTTTAACACCTAATGCCACTGGATTTTGGAAGGTGTTCAAGAGAGAACCAAGATTGTTAGTACCAAACATGGATGAAGGACTTGAAGTAGATGGTAACATAGGAAATTTTAGTTGATTTTTCAGAACAGAGAACACATATAAAATGATAAGCTACCTATATAGCATAAGAAAGAAATGTAAATGAAATACAGAGACATAGAGACAAGATATGGAAAGTGGATATATATGACTGGGAATAAGCAAAACATACTGAATCAATACAAAGTGAGCATAAAAGAATATGTGAAATGAAAGGGAATAGAAGATGTGATGGACCAAATGTGTAAAGCAAGTGTACCATGCCCAGACCAACATACTAGTGACTTGTGAATATTTGACTTGGTCACTTGTATGTAGGATTACACAGTGGTCATTTGGCTAGTACAACAAAGTAAACCAAAGCTCAGTGATACATACTTAACAGTACCTCCCTCTTAATGACTGAACCCATGAAGCTGGTAAGCAGAGTTTGAAAATAGAGTCTCAGAGACCAAGGGGAAACCCCTAAGATTACTACACTGGATTATGTACAACAACAATAAGAATGGGCTTTACCTGATGAGGGGAAAATCCTAAGAGGAAAGCTTAGGATCATTTGTTGGTAAAGCAACCCTTGTTAGGGAATGGGGAGTTCTCCCTTAGATTTCCACAAGACTTCTAAACCAGATCAGCCTACAAGATCCAAACCTCTCCCTCAAGGAATAATACAACTTAAATCAGTCTCCTCTGGACTACCAAAAAAATATTATAATGCTTTGGCTGGCCATTTAAGAGTGAATTACCTACAAGTAATTAACTCTTAAATCATCAAAGTCCTCAAGCCCAAGGAAAATCTCCAAAAACACTTATATTTTTCGCTTATTTCTATTTGGACCCACAAGGACCCACAGCCAGGCACCAAACAATTACACATGGAAATTGGTGCCAAACTGCTGGCTCAAGTTCTCAAGACTACATTGTACGACAAATTCCTGGGTTTATGTAATAACTATTACATACAAGGTCAGCCTAGAAGCACAGCTCACTTACTATTAATATTTCATGACTTGACCAGTCACGAGACTACCAGCCATGGGAATATGACTCATTAGTGACTTGTATGGTAACTCACAGGGTGACTTGTAACTTCTACAGGCTTCTAGGACTTTCCACTCCTTTCTATACCCTTCCACTAATTTCAGGAAAGTCTTGCCTTATTGGGAAGTTACATAATCAGCTTAGAATTAGTATATATAGAGACTAGTTCTGTAGCATAACAAAAATCAATCAATCTTACTCTTATCCACAATCCACCGGATTATCTAGTGCAGCAAGCACTCTTATATAAGTTGGTCTGAAGAACACTTAGGTACATTGGTCTGAAGACCAGTTGCCACCCTTTCCGTCAAGAGGTCTGAAGACCAATTGGCAAAACCGAGGTTCATTCCAAAGAGTGAAGCTCACCCTTCTACTAAAGTGGAAGGTTCTTGGCTATAACAGAAAAGGTATGCAAAAACATAGTAAAAGAACTAAACCCAGATTATACAGAACATCAAGTGGAAATAATCCTAGGAAAGCATACAACTAATAGTTTATGCTCATAAACTACTATTCCTACATGTAATTGACAAGGTACCTGCCAAGGCCCCCTCTAAACAATTCTTTTTGGACAACAACCTGGACTAGCATTCACTTGCTATTGTCTTGTTGGAGAACTTGATCAGGCTTTTATCACACCAAAGTTTTGTCACACTTCTCGGGTTAAATCATCAACGGTTCCAAAACAACCCTTTATATATCCTTCTTTTCTATAATCAGATGCCTCATCATACCTTACCCTCCAATCAGGTTTTAGGTATGCAGATTCTGATCCCTGCAGGCATAGCTTCCATTGCATAAGCTGAGCTCCTGGGCATTCAGTTTAGTATATCTGGCTCAGACCAAACCATGGAGCCATTGCTCTGATAACTCACTCTTCATGCACATCTCTTTTGGCTCAATACCTTTGGTAGGTGTGATCTTGCATGAAATGGGTCATCCCCTGATAGGTTTGTGTTAAGTACACATTACCAAGCATCGGTTCACTCGGTCATACTGACCGAACACTAAACATCTAATTCCATGCACAGGTGACAGTGACCAAGTCATTTACAAGTCACTTAGTACATCAGTCTTGGCTCGGTACATTTACCATTCACACTTTCCTTTAGTCACCATCTACTATTCTCACTCCACTTATTCTTCTATGCCCCATTCTGTTTTACCTTGGGATATTTTTTATTTTTATTTTTATTTCAGTCACGATCCTATTGTTTTATGTTTGGTCACATTCTATTGTCTTATTTTTGGTCACACCCCCGCCATTTTATGCTCAGCCATATTTTATTGTTCTATTTTCAGTTAAGGCCATTGTTCTATTCTTAATCATTGTGGACAATGCTTCCATTTGCTTTCCATACCTTATCCCTTTTTCATACCTTACACTACTCTGTTCCCCCTCCAGTTATTAACCTATATAAGTAGTGTATAGATGTAGATAGTTCCTCATTCTGATTATTGACTTTGCAACCCCTATATCCTCCTGTCTGAAGTCCTTACTTGGGCTGACACCCTCGGCACTCTCCCAAGTTCCTCTTCTCTCTGAAATCAGTGGCACACACAGAAAGTAGGGCACAATGCATGAGTACATTGAAGCCAGCCACATCTGAATCGGTCTACTGGACTTGGCCAATACCCAGCCAGCATTGTGAAGTTGGTACTTTTTCATTAGTACTCAACCCACACAACCTCGGCACTTCCTGTGCTTGACAGTTTGCCATTAGAAAAAGAAACAAATGACTGTCAAAATTGTCTTCCTTATTGGAGATCAGAATATGCTAATAATGGCTGTTTCTTTTATTAGCATTTTTGTCCTAGATCATTCTCACAAGAGATAGTTGATTGTGATCAGATATGTTTAAAAAATATTGTGCAGATTAGAAATTCAAATTTCTTGAGACTGCTACTCGGCATCTGCTGTAAGCACCAAATGAGCCAACACCACAAAATTGATTCTCTGTATGGAATCCAATGGGAAAGATATTACCTGCCCCTCACAGGAGCCTTGACATTCATACCCAACTCACCCTTTTCAGTCAATGTTCTGGGTCACCCATCTCGCCATCCCTTATCAACATAAACCTTCCTGCCTTCATGTATTGTTCCATGGGTCCAGTTCTATAGTGTTGGCATGAAGTTTAACCTAGACGAGTGCCAGAGAGAACTGTGAGTAATCATCATGCATCAGGTAGGTATTCATACTACTGGGGTCCTTTTTGTATGTGGTATATTAGAATACAAGAAGGACACAAGGAGCAGTGCAGGAACTGTAATGTTGGTGACAGAAAACAACAGGAAAACAAAGGAACGTACGGGGCCAACCATAGTACAATACCAGCTATTTGTCCACGCGACTCTAAAAAAAAACCGGGAGAGAGTCAGCATTGAGATGTGCTCAAGCTTTCCCAGTGAAATTATTGAATCGGTGGTACTGTGTTATCACATTCTGTCCCACTTTCTAAGCATGCCCTTTATGGGGGATATGCTAGGCATCTGATCTATCAGCTAGACCAAGAGTTGTGACGAGGGATCCAATCAAAATATTCAGATTGGAATGTGTTGGAATCAGACATTTCCGATATTACCGATGACGCGTCGTTCACTTAGGATCCATTTGTTCTTTTTTTATCATTGTTTTATTTTTCTCGTTCTTCTTCTTTATCGTTGTCTCCATTGCTGCGCATTTCCTATTGTAATATTCCACAGTCTCGTAGTATAAAGAGCAGTAGATAATTTATCTCTCCTCAGTCGCATTACCAACGACTGAGACTTTATTTAGATTTCAAGAGAATGATGTGTGTGTGTGTGTTAAAAACACATGAAAATAGCCTTGCAGGCTTATGGAATAATATGGGATAATGACCAGAAGTGCGTTGCCCGGAAAGCCAAAACTTGACAAAACAAGGTTCTGGCGCTAGCATCGCCTTCGCACGCAGTCCTTGCAACCTCACACGCTCTTGTCTTTCAACCCACCTCCTCACATAGTCGACGTCAATCCCAAGCAGAAACATTTTCATTGCACCAAAACATCCATGTCATCACCCGCAATCGTATCTACTTTTACTGGAACCAACATTTGTGAGCTTTTTGACGATGCATATGATATATTTGAGAGCTAAGCACTTGTCATATTCTGTTGCAGATGCACACCGTGATGCGGTTATCCAGAATACAGTCAGTAAGTGCAGCGTCACTTCATGACATGGTTTCATACTCAAGACAATGTAGACATCTCACCTGATTCTTTAGCATTACTCAACCCTGTGAAGCGCGCATCCTATGAAACACGGTACGGCGCGGAAGGTGACCAACCCCATGGATGCATGAGAGACACCCGCATACGGATATTGGCTGATCTACAGACCTGGGCACATGATCCTTCAACTCCAAACGTTTATTGGCTCAATGGCCAGCTCGGTACTGGGAAAACGACGATCGCTCATTCGTTCTGCCAGAGTTTGGATATACAGAAGATGCTTGGAGGCAGCTTCTTCTGTTCCCGCTCAGGACTGACGGATGCACGTCGGATCATCCCCACGATCGCCACAATGCTATCTCGATCTAACCCAAAGATCAAATCAGTCATTCATGACGTCCTCCTGAACAAACCTGAGGTCGCCGATCTCAATGATCTAATTGAGCAATTCCGGTCCCTGATCGTCAATCCTGTCAAGATCGCTTCTAAAAACGAACAAGGGGTTTATCATGTTATCGTTATAGACGCCATGGACGAATGCTCGGCACCTGGAATTGTAGAAATGCTGATCACAGCCATCCTCGACAGCATTATAGGAATTCCTTTAAAATTTTTCATTACAAGTCGACCTGAGGCCTGGATCAGGAGGGCGTTTAATCACGCCGCTAAACCTTCCCTCCTTCAAGAATTCACTCTTCACAAATTTTCCATCGAGGACAACGAAGACAAAGATATCGAAACATATTTAAAAAATTCACTGTCTAAAATTGCGGACGATCGCGGATATTCACAACAAGCAGTTCCTTGGCCGTCCCAACAGGAACTGATGAGGCTTGTTAGCCAGTCCGGTGGATTATTCATCTATGCCGCCACAGCAGTGCGGTACATCGGTGACACGAATGTGAATCCCAAAGCGCGTCTAATTGAGTTGACTGGTTCGGCAATGCCACTTGCCTCCCTGGACAATTTCTACAGGCTGATTATGGCCGAAGCATTCCAGAAACTCAGTGACAAGGAAATAACAACGAGACGAGACGTACTTGCCACAGTGGTGTTTCTCCAACGTCCACTCTCGATTGCTAGCATTGCTTCCCTTTTACAGATGACGGATGACGAGATTGACATTGAATTATCTCGTTTTCGTTCGGTGATCTATGTTCCTTCCACCAATGATGGACATGTCACCATCTTTCACGCCTCTTTTCAAGAGTTCATCGTCGACCCGAAACGTTGCAATAGGAATAGCATTGATGCTTCTGATACCCACCACAAACTCGCGCTCAAGTCTCTCCAGACATTGAACAAGTCTCTTCGGTATAACATCTGCGATTTACCTGATCATGCTATAGCCGCACAGGTTCATGAAATCTCTAATCCTGACCTTATTTCTGAGACTCTCCGATACTCTAGCTTGTACTGGGCCTCTCATCTTGTAGAGGCTCTTGCATTGCCACCTGCAGACACTTTCCCCATGCTCAGCGAGCTTGGGACATTCGCCAATACACACTTATTGCACTGGTTTGAGTGTCTCAGTATGTTTGGAGAGCTTGGATCTGGGCTCAAGCCCCTTAGCATCGCAAAAGACGCCATTTCGGTCAGTAATAAACATGGTAGAGAAGCTTATCTCACCATTTCCCCAGAAATACCCCAAAACCCATGCCCACCACGTGTTGCTACTCGAGGATGCTCGTCGTTACCTGCAGATGGCATTTGAACCGATGGACCATCACTGCCTCAACGCGTATGGCTCAGCCCTCGCATGGATCCCTCGACGAACATTGATAAGACATCAATATTCAATATTGTTCGATAACTTACCTAGAGTAGTAGTGGGCATCACGGGGTCATGGGGATCATTTAAGCATATCATGTCACACCGTTCACCTGTCTGGGCTGTCGCCTTCTCTCCTGAGGGGACGCACGTTGTCTCTGGGTGTTTCGAAGGTTCAGTTCATATCTGGACTACCACTACGGGGGAGAATGAGCGCATATTGGTAGTGAATTCGATTCCAGTTTGGTCCTTTGCGTTGTCGCCTGATGGGACACGGATCGTGTCTGGCTCGGAAGACGGCTCGATTCAAATTTGGAATTTAAGAACGGGGGAGGTAGAGCATATCCTACAAAGACATTCAGGTCAAGTCATGACGGTTGCGTTCTCTTCAGATGGATCAAGTGTTGTGTCAGGCTCTGTTGACAATACTGCTCGGGTATGGGATGCCACCACAGGGAAAATAAAGTGCATGCAAGAATTTGATTCGACGTTGTATTGCGTCGCGTTCTCGCCTGACGGGAAACATGTTGTGTCTGGCATGCATGACACTACTGTTTGCATTTGGCATACCACTACGGGAAAAGTTGACCAAGTACTCAAGGGACATTCATTGGCGGTGAACTCAGTTGCCTACTCACCTGATGGGACACTTGTAGCCTCTGGCTCTGAAGATCAGTCAATCCGTATTTGGAATACACTTACCTGGAAATTAGAGCGCATTTTAAAGGGACATACAGGTTGGGTAACCTCTGTTGCATTCTCTCCCGATGGTACATGCATCCTGTCTGGATCGGAGGATGCATTAGTCCGTATCTGGGATCTAGCTTCGGGGGTGACAGAGCGTGTGTTTAAGGGACATACGGATCGGGTGCAGTCTGTTGCATTTTCCCCTGACGGAACACAGGTGGCATCTGCGTCATTTGACAACTCAGTCCGGATTTGGGATGTGACGAGCGACTTGGAGATGGAACGCAGTGCGGTCAAAGATCGGTGGTCCTTTTCACGTGTCGGTGCACGCGTGTTTTCTGGTTCGCATCCGATGATGGATCGTATTTGGATGGCCATCAGGGGACAGAAAAAACAGGCACTCGAGGGACATTCACATTGGGTGCTCTCAGTTGCATTCTCTGGTGACGGGACACGAGTCGTGTCTGCGTCGCGCGACAAGACCGTCCGAGTCTGGAATTCCACCACCGGGGAGACAGAACAAGTACTTAAGGGTCATTCGGATTGGGTGAGGTCCGTTGCTTTTTCACCTGATGGGAAATACATCGCGTCTGGATCGGACGACAAGTCGGTCATTCTATGGAAGACAGCCACTGGAAAGATAAAGCGAAAACTGAAGAGACATTCAGATTGGGTGAGGTCCGTTGCATTCTCGCCTGATGGGGGGCGTATAGCATCGGGCAGTGATGACTCCTCTGTCCGGATATGGAATGCAGCTACCGGGGAAGTAGAGCATATCCTCATTGGCCATTCAAGTAATGTCCGCTCTGTTTCCTTCTCTCACGATGGATCATTTCTCGTGTCTGGCTCGGATGACCAATCAGTGCGGATATGGAACACGACCACTGGAGGGACAGAGCTTTTATTGGAGGGTCCTTCACTCTGGGTGACCTCGGTTGTGTTCTCATCTAATGGCGCGCACGTCATGTCTGGCTCGGATGGCAGCTCAGTCTGTATATGGGACACTACCACAGGTGATTTGACACCACTGCTGGAACATGAATCCTCTCGATTATCAGATGGAAGCAAGGTCGCTCATGTCATCCCTGGACACTTTCATATGTTTCTCCCTGGGGAGCCGCAGATCTTCATCTCGCCAAGTAAGGATTGGATTCTCACTGAACCACCACTGAAATCTTGTTGGATCCCCCCTGAATACCGTAATTTACAAACACATGCCTTCTCTTCCTCTAAAGTGTGCTTTGGATATCAATCAGGTAGCATTGTCATAGTCAATCTCAAGCCTATACATCAGTAGCATAGCATAGTATAACTAGGGATCAGGTGATATGAGGTTTGTTGAAGATTTGTAACTATTATCTTGAACAAGTTGTATTATAGATTACTTGATTCTGAGAGTGAGACAGAAAATGGGAAAATGGGATAGAAATTTTGTGATTATTGTTATTCTAATACATGTTTTTATTATATAGTAAATCTCTTTGTGCAGGTCTCTTCCAAGAGATGTGTTAGTACTGGTGCACCAATGATGACGCGCATGTGACCTGAATGCGGTAGGCATGTGAAGCGGATATGGTGCGCGTGTGATGCATGTATGAGAGTGATGCGGCGGCTTGGTTTCAAGTATGGCGCAGCTGTGATATATGGAATAAAGGTATGCATGCCCACCTGGTTCCAACATATTAGTGCCTTCTTTTTTGATTGCATCCTTGTATTCCTGTAACACTAGTAATTAAACAACATAAATCACAACATAAATGAAAAGATATGCAGACAGATTGAGAGAAAATGTAAGCTCATGTGTTGGAGGCCATTCAGGCAAGCCCAGCGACCATCGCAGTAATTCCTGGAAACAATATTTGAAGATATGTGCCAATATGATTTCATGCCACATCCTGTGTGTCTGCCTGAAGATATGATTTTATGAAGACTGATATGTCCAATGGATGAAAAGTACAGGTGCAGAAACATGTGTTATCCAGTTCTCAAGTCGCCTTGTAATGAATACTTACCGATATTTCACACACCACTTCATCCCTACAATCTCTAAAATGGCATCTTAAACTAACCTGAAGATCCAATCAGTAATCCATGATGTCCTTCTGAATAAACCTGACATCACTGATCTTGATTATTTACTTGAGAGCAATTCTCCTCTCTGATCATCAATCCTGTGAGGATCACTAGTAAAAACAAACAAGAGATATATTAGATTATCATTAAAGATACCATGGATGGATGCTATGAATCAGGAATAGGAGAAACGTTCATCAAGGACCTTGATGGTGTGACCAACACCCCACTTAAAGTATTCAGACCAGCGTACCAAGTGACTTGCATGTGGCATGGGCACTTGTACATGGATGTAGTCTGGCTGTCTAGTCAGCACTGCCAAATTATCAGACACTTGGTACATTTACTTGACAGTATCCCCCCCTTAGCAGCTGAACCCATGAAGCCAGTAAGTGGAGATTGAAAATAAGGTTCAGGATGCCTAAACGTGACATCGCAGATTGTTTGGGAAGTCCTTAGGCTTCCCATCAGCCAACCACATCACATCCTTCCATCAAAAATCAAAAAATCGGAAGAAATGGGTGCTGAAGCTGATAACAACAAGTGACAGTTCAAATAGAGACGGATCGCCTGTTAGCACAATCGGGAGGAGGAGAAAAAGGCAGAGCATGCAATGCAAGAGGCTGCCAAGGGTACAAAGGGAGCAGATGAGGAGGACATTTCAGCAGGGGCAGTAGCCCCAGGAATGACCGAGAAGGCTGCTACTGTGAAACAGGTAGCAGAGAATCAGACAGCCACAGACAAGGCAGAAAATGGCCAAGAGGCCAAAAGTCAATGGGCTGAAATGGCCAAATGGACAGAAGTGGGGGTCTCGGAACCAATAGTCTGGAAAAAAGGTCCTCTGCATATGCAAGGGGGTGATGCAACACCCAAAGCACAGGGTGTCAAGGACATGAGAGTTCCCAAAATCTTGGGATTCCCAAAGGTTCCAGTGTGGAAGAGGGGGAGAAGCATGGAGGTGGGGTCAAGCATAGGGCCTGGAATGAAAAGGAGAGGAAAGAGTGAACGGCCAAGGCTTAGCATTCGCCCCCTCTTCCTCACCATCCTCCTCCTTGCACTTGACCTTCCGTTTGGCACAAGCCAAACAAGAGGTCCCCTTCCCCAAAGAGGGCCATATGCAGGGATCTCCCCGGTGGATGCAATGTTTGCAAATCCAATGGGGATCTGAATTCTGACCCCTAAGGACATCCTCAGATGGCTACTGGTACAAGTCCAGACACAGGCTAATCAGCATCCTCCGACTAGATTCGAACAGTCCAAGACCCACCTTGGCACCATCAGCCCTTGCCCCCCTGAGTTGGGAGTTCTCGAAAGACTTCTTCACCTGATGTACTTGGAGCACTTGTTGTTGCTGGAGTATCCGAACACACTCCTTCTTCTTAGCCTCCAGTTGAAGCCTCTCAACCTCTTTCTCCTTCTTCCAGAGTCTTTTGGCCTCCCTCTCTGTGGCCTTCTTGTCAGCCACCTCTTGGACCAGACGATCAGCCTCTTCCTTGGCCTTTCTCTCGGCCTCTGCAGCCTCCTCCTTTGCTTTCTGCTCCACCTCCTCCTTAGCCTTTCGTTCAGCCTCTTTGGCTTCCTCCTTAGCCTTCCACTTGGCCTCCTTGGCTCTCCATTGCTCTTCGGCTTCCTCCCCAGCTTTCCTCTTCTTTTCAGCTCAGACCTTTTTGAGCTTCTCCGAGGTTGCCCACATCTGCTCCAGCAGGGCAGCTTTGTCATCAAGGATGGGGGTGTTGGGTGACAACATGGTTAGGCTACTACTATGAAAAAGGGTCCTCCTTTTATACCTTTTTCAAACACCTAATCACATAATCTTCCCATGGTAACCTCCACCATCACTAAGTGCCAGGCCCTCAAGGCTCAGTCCTAACAGGAGGGCACTGTTATATCCACGATATAACTCCAACATCCTGGATATCCTCTTAAATACTGTGATGGGGAATATTGGTTGGTAGATGGACTAGCTACTATGGTACAAAGAATTGTAGCTATGGGATGTATGGCTAATATTCTATGTAATTATATGCTCTTATGCAGACAACACATGGCGGGTCAATCGTATGTAAGCGCTGGTCTGAGGAGCTGGTGGCGATCTGACTGAAAGTCATGTAGGTTGATTGTGGGTGATCCACAACAGTGAAATTGGTCAATAGAGGCGTGAGTGTGATGTATAGCACCTATATAACTATCCCCGCTGGGTCCACAGCCTTGAATGATGACAAGAGGTGGTTTGACCCAATGCGGCTTGACATCATGTGAGTGTGTCGAGTGGATATCAAATATAAGTGTAGGGGGTTTTTTGGTATGAGAGACTGGTGTTATTTGTCCTATTTACTTTCTCTTTATACAAGTAAATCCTCTAACTAAAATATGATCCGTAATTAATGGATTTTGTGGAGCATATGCAGGGTCGGCCCACTGTGGGCTGCCCCGATGGGATCTTCATAGAGATATGGCACCTGTCAGTGGTGCCATTTGAATAGAACTACTTCTCCCTTTGTTCCCTTCTTGTCTGCAACAGTTATCGCCTCTCTGAGTCGTGTCTCATGTCTCATTCTCCTGTTTCTCAGTCATCTGTCCTCGGTAACTGCATATATGCACCCTGGTTCCTTCAATTCTTGTTCCTTTCCATGTAAGTCTCTTCCCCTATGTTGCTTCTGTCTCCTCCTATCTGCTTTCCCTTTGTCTCCTTCCTGTCATGATTTATCCACTCCTTTCTCTATTTCTTGTTATTGGACTCCGCTACTCTGCCAGACTATATGTATAGTTCTTAGGTAATTAGTTAAAGCTCAGTCTTGAGCTGGTCAATACACCGACAAGTATCATTGCTCATTTCCCTCTTCTGCTCTCCAGTATTGAAGCTCTTGTTGTTGCTGACATTAGCTTAAGACTATTATATCTTTACAACACCCTATCATGGATGTTGATCTCCTACAACAAATTCTCGCAGGCCTGCAGCAAAACAACGCAGACCTGACTGCAATGGTGAACAACCAGGCACACCACCTCAACCAACACCTAGCATCACTACAAGCCCAAACACCCCAGCTGACATCTACAACCACCTCCTCTATCCTATCAGCTGGCAAAATCGCAAGACCAGAACCATTTGACGGCTCATCAGAGAAGATTGACATCTTCCTGCACGAGCTCTACCTGAACTTCGAGGACAATGCATCTTATTTCAAAGTGGACCATATGCGAAAGATCTGCTTTGCCTTGTCCTATATGAAAGTGAAGTTTGTGGCTCAGTGGGCAAGTCGTATCACAGGAGAACTGAAAGCAGGAACACGCAGCTACCAGAGTTGGGAGGAATTCCATACTGAGCTGCTGATAACATTCCATGACCCAAACAAGAAAGAAATGGCTCAACGAAAGTTAGAGCAGCTGAGACAAGGAGGAAGGCCAGCAACAGAGTTCTTTGTGGAGTTTGAGGAACATAGGTCACAAGCGGGGTATAATGATGAAGGATATGTTGCCTTGCTCAAAAGGAACCTGTCCCCACAGGTGGTGGAGCAGATTTACACACTGGAGACCATTCCAACAACATATGACAAGTGGAAGTCATATGCCCTCCGTTTTGACAGCCAGTTGTGTGAATACCAAGCGACAAAAAGGGGGATTATAGGACCAAGGATATGGCAGGCTCCAAGGAATCCACAATCTACTCCAGCTCAGTCACTCGCTCCCCCACCCACTTTGGGACCACAACCTATGGAGATTGATCAGGCTCGAGGGAAGCCAGTGAGGGTGGTGATGTGCTTCAACTGCAGAGAGCAAGGACACATAGCACAAAACTGTCCCAAACCTCGAGGTATACAGAAGGTTAGAGCAACGATGGATGGGTGGACAAAAGAGGAGAAAAAGGAGGTGCTGGACATATTGAAGAAGGAGGATTTTCAGGGGACTTAACAGAAGAGAAGAAGGTAGAAGGGCCTAAGCCTAGTCAATACCCAGAATGAGGAAATATGTACATGCATGTCCTACTTATATAGGTTAAGAAGCGACATGTGGAATAAGGAATGTGGGACAATAAGGTATGCAGAGCATGTGGTTATTGTCCACAGCAAGTAAAATTAGAATAAGGAATGTAAGACGGGGATAAAACAATAAAGGACAGAATAATAGGATGTGCCCAAGGATAGGACAATAGGAAATGCCCGATTATAAAACAAGGGCTGTAACCGAGGATAACACAAGGGCAGGAGGTCCCGAGGTGAGATGGACCAAGGGGTGAGGAGTAGCCATGGGATGGGCATGAGGAATGTGACTGCTATGTGCATCTAGCCGAAAACAACTCATCGAGTGGCTCGTGCTTGGTTGCTAATGGAGTATTTTAGTTGGTACCGCCGAGTTACCGGATCCTCGGTACGTGTACTTGACAGTGCAGGCCAGCATGACGAAGCACGAGTTAGGCCAAGAGGTGGGCAGGTGTGAACACATGCAGGTGCGAAGAAGACAATGCAATTGCCGTGCATGCCGGTGTGACGAGAAAAGGAACCTGTAAAAAAAAGAAAACAGAGTCACCGCACATGCCGGCATGATGAAAAGGACCTGCAATTGTTGCGCATGCCGGCGCAACGAGAAAGTGACCCATGGGCTAGCAGAGAGCTCCAGAAGAGGCCGGTCCAGGAAAGTCGACACACATGCCGGCATAACAAGACAACTAACTACACCAGTTGGCGACCCCTGCCTTACCTTCTTCTTGTGAAAAGGATGCCCCACCAATCGTGCATGCCGGCACGATGGCTAGGACAAGTGCAGGGATCGCTTACCTTCTTCTCACCACCTCTTTCAGATGAGACCATGGGTGGGAGGGATAAAGAACGAGCAACACAGGCGCTTATCCAACCTGGTACTTTGGATCACCCAATAGACAGGCAATAGTCAATGAGGACATTGACCTTAAAAGGGGGGTAATGTCATGCTTTATCCACTCCTTTCTCTATTACTTGTTATTGGACTCTGCTACTCCACCAGACTATATGTATAGTTCCTAAGTAATTAGTTAAAGCTCAGTCTTGGGCTGGTCAATACACCAACAAGTATCATTGCTCATTTCCCTCTTCTGCTCTCCAGTATTGAAGCTCTTGTTGTTGCTGACACTTCCATATTCCATACATTTTGGCTCTTCCGGCCCCTACATCTCCTGATCATCCAAGCGCTTAGCATCCAAGTTGCTGCCAGTTTGTGTCTCTCGCACGGTAACTACTAGTAAGTCTGTGTACTATACTACTTTCTACTGCATGCTCACTAATACTTGTTCTGTATGCTATTTTACACTATTCTTCCTTGTTATACAATCAGATCTGTGCTCAAATATATTTTTGTCCTTTTCTCATCCCTCACTCCCTTCTCCCCATTCCTTCCACCATTCATCACAACACATCCGACATAGGGCATTACGAAAGAACCCTACTCCAAACCAAGTCCGAACCTACATTGCCACCTCCGAGTCTGAGTCGGACTAGTATCATTGACCTCGGACCTCGGACATCTTCCTTTCTCATCGAACAATAGTCTTATTGTAACACCAGATGTATATTTCTCTTGTACTCCATTTTCATTCATCTTATTGTTCTCTTGACTATTCCTAATTAGTTACAATAAGGATCACATGTATAAATACCTCCAGACTTCTGTACTATACCTTAGTTCGAATATCGACTTAGTATTCCCACTCACTCTCTGAACTCTGAAACTTATCTTCTCCAAACCTCTGAAATAAAGGACTGACAATCAAGGAGGGTGCAACATTAAAGTTGAAGCCAAGTCCTTACGACTCTGAACACACAACTCGGACTGACTTATGTCAGCTCGGACCTGACGCAAACTCAGACTCTAACAGTGAATATCCATCAATGACTATCACATAGTTGCCATTGCAAGTTGACTGCCCACCCTTAAGCATCTGGGTGCTTCTTCATCCATCCGTCAGTCTGCCTTCCATCCTCCATCTTCTGCCCTACAATATTATAGAAAATATTTGCACTCTCTTATCAATTTTTAATTCAAAAAAAATCATTTATACCTCTGATATCAGATAAGCCAAGCCAATCAAAGCTGGGCTCTGGACTTGGTTAAGGAGAGTACCAAGTCTAAGCCACTTAAAGGTCAACTATAAACAGATTTAGAGGAAATACATGCTTTTCTTTGTAGATTTTCCCTTTTACCAAGATTCCCTTTCTCATGAATCTGTCTCCTTTTTCTATTCACTTTACAAAGGTTCATGGTATGCAGGTTATCTATATATAACATTTGAACATATAAAGAGTTTTAAACTCAGACCACTACCTGAGACAAATAGAGGCAAATTATTGTTCTGTCAGCTACCTCCATATGCCTTTCAAAGTTCAAGTTTCAATTATGATAGGTATCCTGACACCCATAGCTGTCTAAATCACTTATTCAAATCCTACATTCTAAGGAGTGTCCACATTGAATAGTGTGTCATTTTCACTGATTTTGGTCATCTGAATGGTTATACAATTGCTATAACACAGATTACAACCTGCCTGAAGATTGAAATGATCATTTCTGCTAATATGCATTATTTTCTCTGTGTCTCCTGGCAGAGGGGGGGGTCAGAAACTTGTCCACTGTTAAACTCTGGTACAAACCTTTTTATTTTTCAGGTTAATGTTCCACACCATTTTCTCTTCACAGAGTCCGATTCACCAGGGGTTCCATACTCTTAGCATCTTGAGCGAAAATCTTGAGCTAGCATCTTCAGCCCTCATATGATTCCATCTGGTACCATCCACAACCCCATTACTATTGGTCCTAGTTCTCTTGAGCTAAAAATGGTAAGTCATCATAATTCACGATGTTGGGTGCTACCACTTTTCTTGCATGCTTAACACTGTGATGCTGCAATTTTCCAAGTGGCATTTAAACACACTCGCGCTGTTCTAAAGCCAAGGCTGTGTATTGGAATGCTAAAAAAAGGTGCAAGAAAAGTACAGGATTATTCATACATCTTGCTAATTTTTTTTACATAACAGTCCTTAGCTGCATCTTGTTTGGGGGTAAATCTATGTAAGTCGAACCGCTGGCACTGTTTGCACTTGTTTGTTTCATTCTGTGTTGCTTTACTTTTTACTCGATTTGGTTACGCACTTATATTCCCCCAAAAGCCATCTCTGCAGCGAGTAACCAAGTTTGACCCACTCAAGAGGATGTCTGTATCAGACCCATTGAGACTTGGGTATCATGTGGTTCGCCACTTCTATCCGATCAACCCAGAAATGTCTGCACAACAGCAAACTGTGGTTTACCCAAAGAATCCCTTTGTTGGTCCTATACTTCCCCCCCCCTCCCATCCAACTCAGGATATGCAACCTAAAAAGAACAAGAAGAGAAACATCTGTGACTTTGATGATGCCAAATTTGAGTACTCAGGTAGATGTAAGGTGCATTTTTGCCATTTACATGATGGTGGGCACATCAGGATTGACAGACAATTTGGACCACAAGACTGTGAGTCATTTCCAGAGAACAAAGCACTCGGTTTGCCACCAGGATGAGCCCTCGAAAGAACTCACTGAAACACCTACTATTCGTCTTGGACCTCGACGCCTGCTACCGATGCCCTATGTCGAGCTGCCAAAGCATAATTCTATCGACCTTACCTTATACTGCCCGATCTCTCTCTCCTCAGCAGATTCCCAGGTACTCCTCAGGCCGGGAGGTCACTATACTCAAGCTCGCAGTTCCTCTCAGAAATCGTTCAGCAAACCAGCTCTCTCATCCCAATCCCCTAACCCATCCACTGCCTCTGAGTACCGGGAACCAGGAGATCCTATTCCAATTGAAGCAAAGCAGACATTGCCCAAAGCAAAGAAGGCAAAAAGTGATACACATGTCAAGAACGTAGAGGTCCCTGATATTGACGAAGCAACGACATGTCATCAATGCAGGCGGAAGACCACGAAAGAGATTTTTTTTTTGCCACAAAATTCGACCCAATGGTAGCGTGTGTCTCTATCTCTTTTGCCATACCTGCATAGATGTCCGGTGCATAGTGTTGCATTTGTGTGCGATGATGACAGCCTCCCCCTAACCAGTGATGCATAGATACGGAGAAACTTTCAATTCTTTCCATCCATCCTGGCACTGTCCACGATGCCACGGTATCTGCAACTGTTCAATCTGTCTCCGCAAGGCCGGATTGGGATTCGTTCTGGATGAACCCTTGACCATGCAGTTCAATGGTGCTCAAGGCGGTGTCAATGTGTTGACTCAGGGAAAGAAATATATTCGAGGTGGAATAGTGAGGACAGGCGACCAAAATCAAGTGAGCATTAGCGAATGGCTTGCATGGAAAGGCATTCTACTTGGCACCAAGGAATGGATAAGCAAATGATGTCATCAGGGCGTTAGATACGTGGTTAGAACAAGTCCACCTCCACCTGATGTCCCATTGCCATACATGGAAGCCTGACTCAACCCCACCATCGCAGCCTGTACCGAGTACTTCGAAGACGATGATGAGAATCCATCTAATGAGAAGCTGTTAAGTGAAGTTGAGGAAGTGATGATGTCATCTGAACATCCCACCCTCGACCATAGCGATGAAACAGCATTTTCTTCAGCGCCTCTGAGTCCAGTCAAGGACCTCCCTGGACTAAGTTTTGCCGTAACGCATGGTCTTTGGCTTATTGTCAGTAAACCACTCCCGAAGAAGGTTGGAAAGAAAAGGCAGCTCAAGCCGGCGAAGTTGAAGAAACCAAAGGCTATGAAATCTAAGAGAACTGATTACATGGACTTATCAGACTTATCAGACTTGTCAGACTCCAAGTATGAGCCCACAGGATGGAAAATACAAACACCTATATGGAAGGGAGGCTACAATCCACCTGATGCTGACATGGAGATGCACAACGAGGGTGATGATGAGTATGAAGTACATGTTTCATGAGCTTTGTTGCCGCCCTCAGGTGCCTACCAAACACATCTGGGTGAAGAGACGTTCACACCCCTGCCCGCTAAGCCTGTTCTGGTGCCCGCTGAGCCTGTTTTGGTACCAACTGAGTATTATATGCCATCCAAGCTGGATGCGATGATCTCCAATGGTTCACACCCACACTTTGAACACGTGCACTTTGGACACATGCCCGCTGGAGACACACACTTTGGACACACTGATTGGTCATTCAATGCCATTAACCCGACGACTGTTGATCTGCGTGAGCTGAGACATGAACCCAGCAGCAGTGTTGGTCCTGAATCCTCCGTATTGTTGAGGTTAAGGCCATTGTATTCCAATACTGAGGAACATCCCTTCCCACAACTTTCACCAGGCAACACATATGGTGCTGGACCATCAACTACACTGTCTCCTCCTTTGATCATTAAGGCTCACGTTCCACAGTATTCTTTGGGATCAAGTCCTTTTTCCACTCATCAGTATCCTTCTGGATCAACCTCCCTTTCAGCTGAACAGTATTCTTCAGGATCAACCTCCTTTTCCGCTGAACACTATTCTTTGTCTTCAGGATCAACCTCTCTGTCTGCTGAACAGTACTCTTTGGGCTTGACTTCCTTCTCCAATCTGCACCATGCATTGGATGATTACCTGAATCTCTTTCATGATCCTCGTGATGCTGGTGCGTACATGCCTCATCGTTTGGGGGATTTTACATTGTTGGATGAGAGATGGGGGACCCCAGCAATTTTGGAGTCGTCATTTACCAATGGAGAGATTGACATGTCGCCACCGCCACTTCATGTGGAAGGGATTGCCCGATCTTGAATATCTTTTCTTGTCACCACTTCACATGGAAAGGATTGCCTCGCTTCAGGATATTTTCTTGATGCCACTTCACGTGGAAAGGATTGCTTGCTCCTGGATATTTTCTTGTCGCCACTTCACGTGAAAAGGATTGCCGGTTTCTGAATATTTTCTTGGTATATCTCACATAGAAGAAATCGCCCTTTCGTGAAGATTTTCTTGTCTTATCTCACGGATCTCTTTTTTTAGTGTCATCGTTTCTAGCTAGATTAACTTTGCATCTTTTTCATTTTCTCTTTCTTTCTTTCCTTTTTTTTTTGCTTTCATAATCACTTTTTTTATTTCTACATTGTTGATTTGTATATACTCCCACTTCTCCGTCTTCTTGAATTTCCATCTTCTTGCTTCTTGCTCTTCAGAACTTACTGACCAAGTCAACCTGCACACACTTGACAGATGTGTAGCTGCAAATTCAGAGTTTAGTAAGAACGCCATACAGTGAGTTGACTGGTAAAAGCTCACTGTTGTAGCGCATATTCTCCCAATTCATGACTAATGCCTGATTGCTTTGTTCCTGATTATTTTCATGTTGCCTCTTCACGTGGAAAGGATTGCCCGTTTCTAGATATTTTCTTGGTGTATCTCACATAGAAGGGATTGCCCTTTTCGTGAAGATTTTCTTGTCGTATCTAACGGATCTCTTTTTTTAGTGACATCGTTTCTAGCTAGATTAACTTTGCATTTTTTCATTTTCTCCTTTTTTTTTTGCTTTCATAATCATTTTATTTTATTTCTACATTGTTCATTGTATGTTCATTGTATATATTCCTGCCTCTCCGTCTTCTTGAATTTCCATCTTCTTGCTCTTTCAGAACTTACGGACCAAGTCAACGTGCACACACTTGACAGATGTGTAGCTGCAAATTCAGAGTTTAGTCAGAGCACCACACCGTGAGTTGACTGGCAAAAAGCTCACTTGTGTAGCGCATATTCGCCCAATTCACGACCAATGCCTGATTGATTGTAACCGCCAAATGGAAGTTGTGGACTGATCATGTTGCACCAGTTTACCTAGACTGTGCCAGCCTTGAGTTTATGAGCAACCCTGAATGCACGACTGATATCTTTTGAGAACACAGCAGCCACGAGGCCATATACCATGTCATTAGCCACCTTGATAATGTCTGCATGTAATGTGTGATGAAAGGGTTGTTGATGAGCCACGTATAACAACAAATAACAACAAATTACAAGGATTACACAGAGTTCAAAGTTTTTTTACGTACCCTCCTCATCTTTGAATTTAAAAAGAACTCCGACCGGTCCGAATATCTCTTCATGAACGATCCTCATGTCGGAAGAAGTGTTGGTGAAGATGGTGGGTTTGATGAAGTATCTCTTGGTTCTGTGACGTTTCCCACCAATGATGGTTTGAGCGCCTGCCTTTATACCATCCTCAATGTATCCTATGATGTGCTGGAAATGAAGAATGAAGAATGAAGAATGAAAAATGAGAAATGAAAAGCAACACCCCATTAATCACTATGGTGCGATAGGGGTCAAAGTGTGCGATGAATAATGTATGTTAAACTGTATTTGTGACACCTGAGGCCCTTGAGTAGGGAATAGCACGGGTTAGGGTAACCCACACGGGTCACAGGGTCGGGTGCCCTTGGGTTTGGGTGTGGGTCAAGCCGAGAGCACCCGTGACCCGGCTCAACCCACGGCCTCAACCATGTACGCGTGTATGACACGCACGCGCCGCATGCGCACACGTACGACACAACCGCACCGTACGCGCACGCATATGACACGAACGCGCCATACGCGCATGCGCCGACACCAACACGCCACACGCGCACGCGCTGACACCGACGCGCCATATACGCACGCGCTGACACCAACGCGCCTTACGCTCACATGTATGACATGCACGCGTGCGGCGCGTTTGTGTCATATGGTGCGTTTGTGTTGTATGTTGCGCCTGCGTATGGCGGGTGCGGGTGCGGCACACACCCGACACCCTCGACCCGTGGGAAAAAACCCATGGGTTGACAGGTTCGGGTTTCCCATGGGTCGGGTGCGGGTCACCCACATTTGACCCGTGGGTGACCCGTGCCGTTCCCTACCCTTGAGCAGTACCATGCTCAAGGGGATGACCAAGCTGAAGCTTCTTAATGTGGGCAACGAACTTCTCCGCAAATGTGTCATAGATGGATTCTTGTACATAGATCCTGGATCCAGCACAGCAAGTTTGACCGTGGTTGAAGCTGTACCCAGTAAGGGGGGGAAAATCAGAAGCACGGTCACAGAAAAAGAAGAAAGAAGATGAGACGACGACAAGGACCCCGACTTACTAAATTCCATGAGTTGCCCATCGTATGACTTGATTGATATCAGCGTCATCGAAGATGATATTTGGGCTTTTACCGCCTAATTCAAGGGTCACGTTTTTCAGGTTTGAAGTGGCAGCCTGACGCATGATCTCGCGGCCAACAAGGGTGCTGCCTGTAAAGGTGACCTTCTTGATGGCTGGATGCAAAGAAATGGCATGGCCGACAGTTTTACCATACCCGGTGACAACATGATAATACCAGGTTAGAAACCAGCCTCCTTTGCAAGTGCTGTGACATGCAGAGCAGAAAGAGGGGTCAATTCAGACGGCTTAATAACAATGGTGTTGCCGGTCGCAAGGGCTGGTCCTAGTTTCCACACGAACATGAGGACTGCCCTGTGAACCTTCGTAAGTACCATACTTGGGAAAAAAAGTTCGCCAAAAACCCATAAGGTTTTTTTTACATACGAGGGAAATTCCAGTGGGTGATTTGTCCTACTACACCAAAAGGCTCGTGATGTGTGTATCCAAACTTGTCGTCGTGAGTCTTGATCACTTTGCCGTGGTTCTTGTCTACCCACCCCCCATAATAGCGGAGGGTTGCAGCTGATTCTGGAATGTCAAACCCTTTGGCGTCAGTGTCAAGCACACGTACCAAGGTCCCGATTATTTGCCAGTGCCAACCAAACAACCATCCTACGTCCATGTACAAGCGTCCACGCAGCATGCATAATGCTTGGTACACCTGTCTCAGCTCGGTACATCCGCCATCCACATTCCTCGGTCCGTTTCACCTCGGGACTTCCTGTCCTTGTGCTATCCTCGGTTACCAGCCTTGTCTTATAGTCTGGCACCTCCTATTGTCCTATCTTCGGACACATTCTATTATCCTGTCTTTTATTGTTCTATCCCCGCTTTGCATTCCTTGTTCTAATTTTGTTCACTGTGGACAATGACCACATGCTCTGCATACCTTATTGCCCCACATTCCTTATTCCACATGTCGCTTCTTAACCTATATAAGTAGGACATGCATGTACATACTTCCTCATTCTGGGTATCGACTAGGCTTAGGCCCTTCTACCTTCTTCTCTTCTGTTAAGTCCTTGACTCGGGCCAGCATCTTCAGCATCCCCCCGAGTATCTGTCTGTTGCAAATACAGTGGCACGCACGGCAAGTAGGGCGCAACGCATGAGTACATTGAAGCCAACACCACTACTCTTGGCCTGCAGGACTTGGCCATAGTCCACCCGACCTTTCGACAACACCCCTCAGCAGTACCAAAGTCTGTCAGTATCCGACGCTTGACAGTCAGGGAAGATCTTGCCTACAGGTTCCATCTGTCAGTCCTCGACCCTGGGCAGAACAAAGACAGTTACCACCAACCATTATCCAAACTCTCAATAGTAGCAAGCTCGTCAGTATACTCCTCAATCAACTCTGGCAAACGGATAAGAAGTTTCCACGCTCATAGCCAAGAATATTCAAACCCCATACGGTATTGTAAGCCTTTTGCACTGCAGTAACTGCAATGTCTACATCCTTGGCGGTCCTTTCTGAGATGGCTGCTGTTAGAACCAATGGAATTTTGAGTGGTTATATATATTTTTCTGTTCACTTCAGTACTAAAACTCGAATATCTCTCCCAATTCTATTCCCCTCAAAGTGCAACTTATTACAGGCTTTACAGACAATATAAAGAAGCTACAAAAATATTTCTGTGATTTTAGGGACCATTATGGATGAAAACCACCTACATGGTCTGGTGCCTGACCCAAGGATCAAACTGCCCTCCAGGGCTGATGGAAGGGATATTATTGATGGACAAGCAGTTTTAATAATGAATGTTTTTCCTTGAAATCTTTCTATCTTTTTCCAGGGCACGGCCCAAATCTTTCCTTTGCCCACATACCCACGTTCCATCACACCTGGCCATATCAGAACGGTCTCCGGTCACATTCTGATAATTTTTCACGATTACACAGCCTTTTATTTCTTCTAAATACCTAGCTGTATCTAGCTAAACTATAGACAAGTAGAGATTACATTTCTACATCCCCACTCTCACTAAACCTCGAGATAACATCAAAACTCCCTTCCATGCTGAACCGAAGGTTAAGCACCAGGCATCGCACTTTCCTATTTCGGACAAAAACACCTGAAACTCGTCGTACCAATACCTGGATCGAGAGTTAAGTTCCCAGTAACAAATAATATTTTTACATTTCACCATCTATTATTTTTACCTTGTGGGAGGACCACAATTCCATAAACTGGGGCTTTGGCGCCCAGGCCGGTTTCCCAGAACGGCGCCTAAGCAGAGGCCAAACCCGGGACTCAGCTCCCAGTAGAATTGCTATAGAGCAATATTTCCCTTAACAATAATTATCGATAAAATAACCAGAAAATCCATAAGGATATTCTCCTATTTATACAGCCAATACTTCAATATTCTACCCTGGGGGAACCCCACAGAGATCTAATCTGCTACACCAAACTACAGCTGCAAGGAGCTTTCCCGTGGCTGTTTATGAAATGAATGTGAGTCAGGGAAAACATACAGCCCAGATGATTACATCATACTTGGGTTGATGACACTGAAGGAGAAGGCGGTTATCAGTGGGTGGAAAGATTGGGCAAAGATGGATCAAAACTGACTCGATTGTAGTGTTGTTGGATCCATCTACAAACTCATTGTTGATGAAGAGGCCTGTCAAAAATGAGGTTTTACCCTTGAAATAATCATTGTCGAAGGTGTGGGTGAAGGTGGTAGGCATACTGTGAGGGTGTGTCAAGGTAGTAGGATGGGTGAGATGGTAATATTCTTACCTTGGTAAAAGGAACACAAGTTTTTATGTGAGACTCACACATTTGCGGTTAGCATGGACCAGAAAAATATCACATGACCCATTTGCTCATTGGAATTATGGAGGTGTTGTGGAAATGCTAAACGGAGTATATTACTTGACAATATTAGCTGCTTGAACGAAGAGTTTTTCGACACATTCTAAAAGAGCAATTGGGTAGCAATAGACAATACAATCAAAACTGAACTGATTCATTTTGATTATTTGGAGGTATGGTAGGTAGTGGATGGGGGTTAAGAGTTGATGAGCTCGCTGACGCACAGACTCTCAAAGCCGAATTAGAACCCCAATCCCCAACAAACAACAACAGCTGCAAACAATCCTTCTTCGCCTAAGATACAAATGCATTTATACGTTTCAGTGTTTGTAAAATCATCCGCAATATTTTGGATCACATATAAGGTATAAGCATGTTTTATATGAAGTCTTGGGACACGAGGTATGCAAAGGAGATGAGGAGCTCGAGTAAGATGCTTGACTCATTGAGATATGGTGCGCTATCCACGAATGACACAAGCAATCGTATATAGGCCATAATGTTGATCAGTTAGGTCAGTATAAAGAGGATAATGTATCCAGGGAATCCAGATTGCTTGTCATTTTGTCTCATATGTGCAGTTTTTATATGTTTCCACACTCATATATGTTGTATTTCTTAAAGTATGGTCGTAAAAAAAATTGCAACCATTCTTCGAGTTACACTACATTTTTTTTCTTAATAAGTAGAGAATAATAAATAAAAAATGTGCGAGATAGCACCTCCAGACATCACTTTTTCAGGCACCAGGCAAAGCTCCTCAAGTAGCTAGCATTTTTCCTGCCAAAAGAGAGGGAATCAGATTATGGTGAAAATATTATTTGCATCCAAGATGGGAGGCCGACAAGAGCTAAGCTAATAGGAATCAGATCTGTTTCAGAGTTTTAGATTATTTCTAATAGTCTGTGCATAATTTTAAATTATATGATACATATCAACCTTTTCCAGTTGATAAAGAATGGTGTCTTTTTTACAATTATATTTGATCTTGAAAAACTATTAGGCTTTAAAGGGAAATATATTCCTCAAGTTGAGTTTCTCGTCAAATTTTGACTTGATAAACACGTTGAGATTACTAGAATGATTCAGAACCTGAAAGCAAGTGACCTCACATTAACACCATTGACATCTCACGTTGTTCTGCGGGTCAACATATAATGCATAATCTAGTACTACCAGCTTCTTAGCCTCCAATGCTCCTAGCCAGACTCCAACGCATCGAGCCCAGTGCTAAATTTTCTCCACTCTTGGGCATGTTGTCTTCAACCAACAAGACCTACCTTGGGGCTTGACATCTGGTTCAGATGTTGAGCAGCTCCATGACAAGGCGAGTCTCTCTGTTTCATGTATACTGTGACATGGCATCTGTCCTTGTATCTTCGAGTCTTTCATAGAAATCTCACTGATGGCACCCGTCTATTAATGATGAAATACTAAAATACTGCCAATTAGTTGTAATATGTCTTTTTCTGGCCCATAACATTGATGATTTGAATCCTGCTGTTGCATAATGCATTGATGATCAAATTGGACTCCAGTTACTATCATAAAACTCTCTCCTGACAATGACAACATGTCAGAACGATGCAGACACTGCTGTGAAACAGTCTCAGGACTTTGTCTTCAGCTCCATCCGTCTGCATTCAAATAACTTCTTAGCAACCATTCACAAGATGGTCATTGTGATTCATTTTGGAACACCCTCAGGCACCAGGGTCCATATTATTACCACTTCACTGTCGCACACATTAAGAAATTACTAGGACACTCCAGCATATTGAAGGAAGGGCTAGAATCATCAAGAGCGGTAACACTCCCACCATGTGGTAGATAGTTATTCCTCCCTGTTTTGGTTGTTTTTAGGACATTCCTATCCAGAACAATGTTGATATATAAGTGAATAGCCGGCCCAAGAATTACTGATTTAATTGTGCCCAGAACAAGACAGTTTGGTTTAGGAAAGAGGTCGAGGATGGAATTCCACATTGTAGCTACAGTATAGTAGACCTCCTTGATACAGATTTCAGTCAAGCTCAATTTTAGCTTAAAATTTT
>QLPI01002875.1:0-12322 GCA_003314275.1 Chroogomphus rutilus | reverse complement strand
GGCAAGGGTTGTTCGGTCGGTACTACCGAGTGAACCAGAGCTTGGAATCAGGGGCTTGACACTTTGTTAGGAACCATACGCCAGCATGCCTGACTATTCATTTCAGCCCACTCAGCCCAACTCCGCCTTTGCTCGCCTATCCAACTATACTCCCTCAGCCCACAGACTATATGCACCTTGTGTATCCGTCTTGGCGTCACATGCTTCTGTCAATTCATTCATTCCATTTATGTCACACTCCATATCCTTGCTATTCCATTCTGTCTTCATTTACATCAATATCCTTTCATTTATGTTCTGCTCCACTTTCATTTATTCGCAATTCCGTTCAGTCTCTTATATCCGATTTGCTATTATATTCCTTAGGGTAACTCTGTTGGGAATCGGAGTGACACGTCACTCCCCAATGTCATGGAGGAGATCATTATTTGGGGTGTAGTATTTCTGTTCTCGCTTTTCACGATCCTTGGCTTTCTTATTCTATTATAGGAATCTAGTTGACTCCTAATAGATTTGAAAGTAGTATAAAGATCTTGTACTTCAGTAGTTCAGTCCTCAGTCAGATAATCAACCTTGATTTTCTACTAAGCTAATTCTCTGTCTCACCTTTCTGAAATTAGGGCCAGTGCAATCTGGTAGGTGCAACACACAAGTTGAAGCTGTACCCTGTCCCAAACCTCGCCATTGATTTATCTTTGGGAGATTTTATGTTATTATGATTACATCCTTCCTTTACATCGTAACAGTATTATCTGACTTCTACATCTGATCACATCTCTTTTCGCATATCATCTTCACATATCACGACTATCATGAATACTTGATCCACTACTCGTAATCTACCCTTCATTGTAGAAGTCCCAAGTCAGTTGCAGGATATTTCCGCACTTCAACGGCTATCAGCACAACCTTCAATTCACAAAGCTGGCCCGTCAGGCAGGAACGCTCCTCCTGAATGTGAGGACAATGACGAAGAAGAGCCAATTGACGATAACGACGATGACAAGGCAAATCCAAACCCTGTTCAAGTTTCAAATCTGAACCCCACTCATGTTTCTAATCCAACTCTTAATTCCAATCCGACTCTTAATTCCACTTCTAGTACAGACAAAATTGTCAAGGCACTTGTTGACCGATTAGTCCAACCACCCCCTAGATCTAATCCCAACCCTGGTCATCATGCCAAGGTTCATGAGCCTGAGGTTTACGATGGCACCGACCAAGCTAAACTTCGCACATTCTTCTTACAATGCCTGCTGAAAGATGCGTTGAGGGTCCAGTATTCCATTTCGTACCTCACAGGCCCCGCACTTCAATACTTTGAACCCGTGATTCTAGGCAAAATCCAACCTGAGCCTAGCTGGCTTAAGGTCTGGAGAGACTTTCATCAAGAACTCAAGACCAACTTTGGTCCATTCAACAGCACTGCACAAGCAGAAATTGAGCTTGGAAAGATAGTCATGAAAGACACCCATTGTGCGGCATGATACTTCATCAACTTTGCCAGAGCCTCCACTTGCACTCAGTGGAATGATGCTGCCCTCGCACATGCGGCATACAAAGGGTTGGCCAGACGTATTAAGGACAGCCTCCTTCATTTCCCTCAATTCAAAACTCTCACTGAACTCAGACAATATTCACTTGATATCGACAGCAGATATTGGGAATGCAAGGAGTTCGACAACTTTGGAATTCCTGCAAAGCCGAATGGGTCCTTGTCCAAATCCAACTCTAACAACAACAACCAGTCTTCCTCCAACTCCAACAACTTGAACAACAAGAAGAGTAAGAAGGGGGGGAAGAAGAATGGCAATGATAAGTCTTCCAACAATAACAACAACACTAACAACATTTCGTCCAAGCTTGGAAAAGATGGGAAGCTGTTTCCCGAAGAATGTCAAAGGCAAATTAATGTGGGACTCTTATTAAATCTGCATGTTGGTGCTTAGCTAGATACTTCCGGAAGGGTTTCTGGAGGTTTCAAATGGTTTCCCAGAAGGGGTTCATACTCCAAAGGTGGAGGGACTAGAGGTTGCAGGTTTATGGATGGAAACAGAAAGGGGCAGAAAGTTGGGAAGTGCCAGGGGCCTAGGACTGTTCTCGGTATTAGGTAGTTCAAGTGGTTCGAGGCCGCAGGGACTTGGCTTCAACTTATGTGTTGCGCCCTCCTTGATCATCTGTCCCTAATTTCAGAAAGTTGGAAAGTTTACCGGAACTGAATCGGAAACTACGATGTAGAATTAAGTCGATATTCATACTGGCAAATAGTCCAGTCGACTGGTGTCTTATATACATGTATCTAGTCCTTGTACTAACTTTGCCAAGTAAAGACAAGGGGGGGAAAGAGTACAAGGGGCTAATACAGAATGAAGAACAAGGGAGTGAGGTATGCAATAATCCTGTGCGTCATTTATCAAAGGAGCAGAACCTTGACCTTGGAATCTTCGGAGGTTTGGGATTGTGGAACCTTGGGTTGGTACAATGGAATTTGGAAAGCAATTGTTCAGGCTTTGAACGGTCAGAAAGGTCCCGGACATGGTGCGAGTGGTTGTGGGGATTAATGTGGGTTTATTGGTGGCATGGGCCATAACAGTATCCCTCCACTAGGACCGAGCCCTCAAGGTCCTAAGCTTATTCTTGCCGTGAATTGAGCGGAGAAGAGTGTGGGATTATTTTTTAGGCATATTGGGACATAATAGGTATTTTTTCCGAGCGCCTGTCCAATGTATAAGGGGTTTTTTCTCTCCTTGAGTTCCTTTTCCTACCCCCACCCATGTCTAGACTGGAGCAGGATATCAAGGTAGAAGTCTCGGAGCAGGTGCGTGCCTTCAAAGCCAAATGTGTGGAAAAGATTCACTTGTTGGAGGCAGAAGGGGCATGGAAACTGGAGGCCACCCAGAAGGTCGGAAAAAATCGGAGGGCTGAAGTCCGAAGGTTGGAGGAAAAGAAAAAGGGGGCGGAACAAAGGAGGAGGAGGGAGGAAAAGGATCGAGCCATGGAGCGGGATGCCAAGGCTCTAGAGCTTGCAGCTGAAGATCCGGAAGATGTACCATCTTGGGGGGGTTTCATTGTCCCATCAGGGTCTGAGGATGGGGATGTTCCATGACAGGAGACCGAGTCTGATGAATCCTCGGATAGCGGTGTTGTAAGGGCAATCTAAGCAGGCGTTCTACCCTAGGGTGGCGCACTGGCGAAGGGGGATCCAAAGGTTTAGTATGGTACCTAATACATGGGGACTAGCCTACCTGGCAAAGGGGGATCCAAAGAGAAAACTCTAGGGAACCCTTCGCCCACTGACTACTGTATATAAGCACCATCGCTACGGCACTCCGCGCTCTACCAGGCATCACCCTCCATACCGACCGGGAAGTTCCACCAGGGCCTCGACACTGAGAACGAGCAACGAAAGGGGAGCCAAGGGCTATAGTCGACGCTTCTGGAGGGTACTCGCCAACAGGGATGATGGTTTGGTGCGCGGTGCGTTCGGTACTGCCGTGAGTGGGTCGAACGGATCTCGGTCGGCGGATGTGGAATATGGGTGGGTCGACGTTGGTCGGAATTCATAATCGGGGGTTCCCCTGACATCACCCCCCTTCTAGAATGCGGCGTCCCCGATGCATTGATCCCCACGGGCAGGACTGGCATGCGGGATCTGAAGGTGGACGCGTCCAAGGCGCGGATTCGGTGTGGGGCACCCGGGTGCAGGCAGTAGAAGTCGGCGACAAGGTCGGGGGCCCGGATGTTGTCTTCGTTCTCCCATGAATTCTCTTCATAGCCATAGCCCTTCTATTTGATAAGGAATTGTAGCCGATTTGCTCTCATCCGGCTGTCGAGTACTTGTTCGACCTCGAAGTGTTCCTCTTCGTCGACGAGAATCGGCTGCGGTGGAAGGGGCTGTCGCCTACCCAGGATGGGGTCTGCTAGGGCCGGGGTGAGTTTGACAATGGGGAAGACCGGGTGAAGACGGCTCAAGGCCTTCGGGAGACGAAGTCGGTATGCATGAGACCCCACTCGTTCCTCCACAAGGTAGGGGCCGAGTCGCCTGTGCGCTAGTTTCTTGGATGGCCGATTAGTGCGAATATCGCTAGCGTCGAGGTACACCTTGTCACCCGGGACGAATGTCGGTGTCGGCTGGTGCCTATGGTTGTAGTAAGTCGCCATATCGTCCTTTGCCTTTACTAGGGCCGCCTTTGCTTCAGAAAGCGCTCCTTCCATCCGCTCCTTGAACTCGTTTACAGACTCGAGGTGCGATGGGGGTTGGTGCGGTTCAAATCCTATCCGCGGGTGTCTGCCCGTGTCCAGCAAGAAAGGGGACTCATGGGTCGAGGCGTGAACGTGGTTATTGTACTGGAACTCGGCTAGGGGTAGGAGGTCATCCCAGTCGTCCTGCCTCTCGTTGACAAAGAGGCGGAGGTACTGTTCCAGTTCTTGGTTCACTTGTTTGGTCTGACCATCCGTCTGCGGGTGGTAAGCCGTAGAGGCTGCCAAGCGAATGCCTAGTAAGTGGTAGAGCTCCCGCGTGAACTCACAGACGAACTGCACCCCTCGGTCGGACACCACCACCTTCGGCAACCCGTGCAGCTTCCAAACGTGGTGTAGGAAGAGTCGTGCTGCTCCGGCCACTGTTACTGTCGTGTGGGTCGGTATGAAGTGCGCCCGTTTCGATACCGAGTCTACCACATTCATCACAGCGTCGTATCCGTGTGCGTCAGGGAGCTCTACTACAAAGTCTACACTTATGGTATCCCACCGTGCTTTGGGGATCGGGAGTGGGTGGAGTTCCCCAACCGGTCGTTGTCTCTGGACCTTCGTCCGTAGGCACAGGTCGCATGTCTTGGTGTACTTGCCGATGTATCGAGACATGTGAGGCCACCAGTAGTTTCGGGAGACGAGTTCGAGGGTCTTCCAGCGACCGGGATGTCCGGCCACCTTAGAGTCATGGTGATGGGCTACGATCCGTTGCCAGAGGCCTCCCATGTCTGGAATGTATGCCTTGCCTCGGAAGGTCAACAACCCGTCAGCCTCCGCCCATTTGGCCGAAACCAACGACCTTCCTCCCACTTCCCACAGTTTCCTCACCGCCTCCGCCACTTCATCTTCTAGTGTCCCTCCGGTTAGTGCCCTCTTCAGTTCCCGGGGGATCCCCTGCTCTTCCCCTTCTAGCGTCACTCCTTCTAGGGCCCGTATCGCAAACAGCTCTGGTCGGAGCAAGACTAGGTCTCTGTTGTCGCCCGCGCCCTATCCATGGTCGGAGCGACGCGAAAGCGCGTCGGACTTCCCCATCGCTACTCCCGGTCTGTGCCACAGGTCGAAGTTGAAACGTGAGAGGCAGAGGGACCAGTGGGCTTGTCGCCGGTTCAGCTTCTTCGAGGATCGGAAGTACTCTAGGTTCTTGTGGTCGGTCCAGATCTCGATACGGTGTTCGGCCCCCTCTAAGAAGTGCCTCCACTCCTCCAAGGCCCGGATGATAGCGAGCATCTCCTTATCGTGAATCTCGTAGTTCCTCTCTACTGGGGAGAGGCTTTTCAAGTAAAAGGCAATCGGGTGCCACTTGCCATCCTCGCGCGACTGCTGCGAAAGGACGGCCCCCATGGCTACGTCAGAGCTGTCCGCTTCCACTTGGTAAGGGCGGGTATCGTCGGCGAACCCGAGGATGGGTGCCATCGTGAACTTCGTCTTGAGTCCTTCGAAGGCTGTCTGTTCTTCGTCCCCTCACTTCCACTTTGCGTCCTTCTTCACAAGTTCGAATAACAGCCTGGCATGGTGTGAGAATCTCTCGATGAACCTCCGATAGAAATTGGCGAAGCCTAGGAAGGCCTGCACCTCCTTTCGGTTTGACGGAGTCGGCCAACCCGTGACCCCTTCTACCTTGACGGGATCCATTTCCACCTTGCCATGAGACATAATGAGGCCCAAGTACTCAATCCTGGTCCATTCAAACTCACACTTCTCTGGCCGAAGGTAGAGTTTGTGGGCCCTTAGTCGTTCAAGGACCTCCCGGACGACTCGTCGATGCTCTTCGAGAATCTCGGTGAAGATGAGGATGTCATCCAGGTACACACACACGTGTCCCTCCATTACGAGGTCTTGGAAGATGTCGTTCATCATGGTCTGGAACGTTGCGGGGCTATTAGTGAGGCTGAAGAACATGACAAGGGGCTCGAACAGTCCCCGGTTCGTGCGGAATGCCGCCTTCCACTCGTCTCCCTCCTTAATCCGCACATTATTGAACCCCCATCGCACATCCAACTTGGTGAAGTACTTGGCTCCTCGAAGTTGTGCGATGAGCTCCGAGATGATGGGAAGGGGGTACCAGTTCTTCACTGTCATCGCGTTGAGTACCCGATAGTCCTGGACCAGTCAGAGGGAGCCATCCTTCTTCTTGATAAAGAATACAGGGCTTCCCATGGGGGATTTTGAGGGGCGGATGCGTCCCGTATGCAGGTTCTCCCGTAAGAACTTGTCCAGCTCTCGCTGTTCACTCGGAGAGAGAGGGTACACCTTACAAGCCGAGGGCTCCAGTTCGATCGCGTGGTCCCACGTCCTCTGCTCGGGGAGAGAATCGACGGACTCCTTCTCGAAGAGGTCATTAAAGTCTTGGAGATAGGGCGGGATCGTCCCTTTCTCTTTGGGGGGGTGCTCCGGAGCACCCGTTCGGCCAAATGCTGCGCAGTTGTGGCAGCCGCAATGGTAGCGATCGGAACGTCTGGGGGGGCCATGGTCGCGAAAAGGCGATCGTCCGGTTCGAGGAAGGGCACACTGTCGTCGATACTTTCACAGTCTTCCGACTCGTCGGTCGTCATGCCTGGCAAGGGCCCGGTTCGAAGAGTCCGAACTGCCATTTCCTCTCGGCGTTCTTTCTCCAGCTTAACCCGGCAGGTGTGGCATTGGGCAGAACATCGGCTTAGCATGACTTCTTGCGTATGCCAGTTGATTTCAGGGTTATGATTGCGGAGCCAGGGATAGCCAAGGATCATATTGTGCTTCCCCAGATTGGTCACAGCAAACATGGCCCATTCCGAGTGGTCTTGATACGTGTCGGATTGCTCCTCCCTCGTTTGGGGTACCATCAACGTTGTACACTGGTGCGGGTCGAGTTAACGGGTGCAAGTTCAATCTTTCGGCAACCGCGAACTTCCGGTCTATGAACAGTCCCGTAGCTCCGCTGTCTAGTAGGGCGGTTACTCCCTTAACCTCGGCGGTGTCGGTAGTCTGTATCTCTACCTTGAGGTTCAGCGAGTTTGGCGAGGGGGTGGAAGCTACTACATAATGTTTCGGGAGACTGCATTCTCAATGTTTCAACCTAGGAAGGGGGAATGGTAGTTTTGGTGGAGTCGGTTTGGGAGTGTCTGTATCGCTTACGGCTGAGGCATCATCATCTGAATCCCGAGTTGTATTCTCGGTATCAGAGTCTATAGACAGAGCAGCAAAGCGATTAAACAAGGGCAGCAAGGGCACATCCTTCACTCGCTGCCTTAGGCAAAATCCCCTGAATCCAGATCTTCAACCTCCCCGGCTTCGTCGGTATCTCGAAGGTCCGTGGAGACCATCCAGTACTCTAGCATCTCTTCACGCTCCTCTGCCGTCATGAAACGCACATCATATGCCTGAGGGCATTCTCGGGCAAAGTGGCCAGCCTTGCCACATCGTCGGCATGTGAGTGGCAGAGGGTACCGCCGCCTGGTTGTGTCGACATCCATCGGGGCGGGCCCAGGGGGTGGTATCGGGGGAATAAGGGCCGACGATGTTCTAGGGGGAGCGGGCATTGCTTGCTTAGTCGGGGGTTCGACGGGCTTTCGGCTAGGCTGTGGCACAGAGGCGTGTAGTGATGGAAATCGAGGCCCCTGAAAGGCTTCGTTTGCTGCGCATGTGAGGGCTACCGCTCGTGCTGCAGTGTACCACGCCGAGATGTCATCATCCTTCGGTCTCCTGTCTAGCATCAGTGCAATGCAACTTTGGATAGTGGGGTCGAGGCCTCATCGGAACTTCATGACGATGGACCGCCCGTCTGTGTATTCGGCCTTTCCGACCAGGTCTTCGAATTGGTCGATATGCTCGTCGACCGAATGCTTGCCTTGGTGGTACTGGCATGACTCTAATTGGTTCGCTGCCTCAGTGGCCTCGTGCAGGGGGTAGAAGTGTTCCTGAAAGGCTTCCGCGAAGGCCTTCCAGTTGGCGTAGAGCGGCCTGCCTGTTTTTGCCTCATGTGCGAACACTCGGCTGGAGAAGGTCGCTGCTCTCCCCGTCTTCATAAAGGACAGTGCCCAGAGGATCTGAGACTGCTCGTCGGGGAAATCGGCAGCACAGACGCCGAGGTACAAGGTGCAAGACTGCATGAACGCACGCCCGTGCAAATGGTCACCATTGAACTCGGAGGGCTTGGCAGGTTCTACCATTCGTTTCGCGGGCTGCCGAACGCGGGTCTGGAGGCCTGCCACTAGATTCGTCGTGGTCACCTGCAGCGCATTCAGCCTCGTCTCTAGGTCCTGCTTCTCTCTTATTTCTCTTAGTAACTCCTGTTCTATGCCAGCCAGTCAGTCCAACAACTCCTGGGCCGACGGCAAGTCCATGGAGAATAAGTTTTTTGTAAGTGAACGAGGAGGGGCTGCCGCTGTCACTATTTCCGAAGAAATTCAATTCGGAGTCATACGAAGAGGCAGCCGGTGCTCGAAGGAGAGAGTTTTCTACTGTAAGGGCAACCTAAGCAGGTGTTCTACCCTAGGGTGGTGCACTGGCGAAGGGGGATCCAAAGGTTTAGTATGGTACCTAATACATGGGGACTATCCTACCTGGCAAAGGGGGATCCAAAGAGAAAACTCTAGGGAACCCTTTGCCCACTGACTACTGTATATAAGCACCATCGCTACGGTGCTCCACGCTCTACTGGGCATCACCCTCCGTACCGACCGGGAAGTTCTGCCAGGGCCTCGACACTGAGAACGAGCGACGAAAGGGGAGCCAAGGGCTATAGTCGACGCTTCTGGAGGGTACTCGCCAACAGGGATGATGGTTTGGTGTGCGGTGCGTTCGGTACTGCCGTGAGTGGGTCGAATGGATCTTGGTCGGCGGGTGTGGAATACGGGTGGGTCGACGTTGGTCGGAATTCATAATCGGGGGTTCCCCTGACAGTATACATGCAAAGGTTCTCACAGTAGAAGCAAAAGTGTTAAATCTGTGTGTCGGCACTTAGCTAGAGGCTTCCGGAAGGGTTTCCAGAGGTTCTGAATGATTTCTGAGGGGGGGTTCATACTCCGGAGGTGGAGGGACTAAAGGTCGCAGATTCACAATCGGAATCGGAATGGGGGCAGAAAGACGGGAAGCGCCGGGGGGTCTAGGACTGTTCACAGTATAGGGTGGTTTGAGTGGTTCGAGGTCGCAGGGACTTGGCTTCAACTTATGTGTTGTGCCCTCCTCGATTGTCTGTCCCTAATTTCGGAAAGTCAGAAAGTTTACTGGAACTGAATTGGAAACTACGATGCAGAATTAAGTCGATATTCATACTGGCGAATAGTCCAGTCGACTGGTGACTTATATACATGTATCTAGTCTTTGTACTATCTTTTGCCGAGTAAAGACAAGGGGGGAAGAGAGTACAAGGGGCAATATAGAATGAAAAACAAGGGAGTGAGGTATGCGATGGTCCTGCGCATCATTTATCAAAGGAACAGAACTGTTACAATGTAGAAAAAGGACGTAATTGTAATATATTTATCTCCCAAAGACGAACAATGGCGAGGTTCAGAATGGGGCTTGGCTTCAATGTTATGCATTGCGCCCACTAGACCGCACGGTCCCCAATTTCATAAAGGCAAGACAGATAGAAGATGAACAGAAGAACCTTAGTCAAAATCAAGGTTAATTATCTGACTGAGACTGAACTACTGAAGTACAAGATCTTTATACTACTTTCTAATCTACTAGGAGTTGAATAGATTCCTATAATAGAATGAGAAAGCTGAGGATCATGAAAAGCGAGAACAGAAATACTACGCCCCAAATAATGATCTCCTCCGTGACATTGGGGAGTGATGTGTCACTCCGATTCCCAATGGAGTTACCCTAAGGAATGTAATAGCGGATTGGATATAAGAGACTGAGCAGAATTGCGAATAGATGAAAATGGAGCGAAACGTAAATGAAAGGATATTAAACATAAATGAAGATGGAATGGAATAGCGAGCATATGGAGTGTGACGTAAATGAGTGGAGTGAATTGACAGGAGCATGTGATGCCAAGACAGATACACGAGGTGCATATAGTCCGTGGGCTGAGGGCGTATGGTTGGATAAGCGAGCGATGGCGTAGTTGGGCTGAGTGGGCTGAAATGAATAGTCAGGCATGCCGGCATATGGTTCCTGACAGTATCCCCCCCTTACGGCTGAGTCCCACGAGGCCGCAGAAATGAAGTTCTAGAATGGTGGCCCCATTGGAGGTTGGAAATGCGAAAGCATATAAGAGAAGTCATGAGGGAGTTTGGGGGGTAACCATTCGTCGACATCGCCAATGGAGGACTCTTACATCAACCCTGCCTACATGCAGAAGCTAATGGGTCTCTACCCTTTGCCAATCTCCACTTATCTCCGAGGTGAAAACCATCTCCCCGTCACCGTCCCATCCCCCTCATCGTCTACCATCGAGCACAGCCAGGTGCTACTCGAACAAGAATACATCAATGTGCAAGAGCCCTGGATTGAAGGGGCAAACTCGAAAAGTGCAAAGGTGAGTAAGGTGTTGCCTTGGAATTAATGTGTTTACTGATTTTTTGTGTTTTGCAGTATGCTCGTCTTCAGATGAGGAATGATGAGTGCGATGTCAGCGGCGTGTACTATCGAAAGGTGAGGTTGGGTGAGCAAGATGACCGTACACCCTGGTCTCATGGCTTCATTGTCAAGAAACCATGTAGTCACTGCAAAAAGCGAGGCAACATGTGCCTAAGGAAATGGGATCTGGACTTGGACTCGTATGGTGTGGTGAGAGAGGAGTGGGTTGCAGCATAAATGAGAGAGGTCGTGGTACGAGTAAGAGGAAGGGTAAGGGAAAAGTTAGGGAGCGGAATTCCAAGGATGAGGGAAATCCGAGGTCAAAAAAGCGGTCAAGGGAAGGTACGCTGGAAGAAGAAGATGATGATGGTGCGGGCCCCTCGAAAAGGCCGAGGTTGGAACCCAGAGCGCGTACTCCCCTTTTCCTCCCTGACCCTCATTCCCCACTGCCTCCTTCACCGCCTATCCCTCCTCAGGAGTCCTCCCCTCCACCTACTGTGGCACAGATGCCACAGATAACTGTCTCATCACCATCCCCAGTCCCTCCCATACTGCCACCTCCTCCTCCACTTCCTATGCCATCCCCTCCACCTCCTCCCTCACCACCTCCTGCGGTCATACCTCCTCCTCCCAGAGTCCTGCCACCTGCACCTCCTGCGCCCTCGCCAGTCATCATTGACCTCCGCCTTGCTCACATTGCAGGCTTCCGTTGATGAACTTTTCAAGGAGGTCGTGGAACATAAGTTTCAACTGTTGGAGAGCCGAATGACGAATGAGGAATTGCGAGGTGAGGTGAGGGACTTGCGCATGCAGTTGCAAAGTCAGAGGTTGAAGAATAGGGAGATGGAATTTGAACCACCAAGAGTACAAGTGACTTGGGCCAATTGGTTGGGGGCTGGAAATCCAAGGAATGTGTTTGATGACTTGGATGAAGATGGGGAAGTAGATTTAGGCTTGTAGAATAGGAAGTGACTTAATTGTATTATTATTTTTTGACTTGAACGTGAATTGAAGGTTCGGAAATAAGAGTTGAATTAGAATAAGGAATGATGGAATGGAAACTGAGGTTTGAACTTGAAAACGGAAAGAAGAAGCTGAATTGTGAGTTGGAATGAGTGAATTGGAATTGAGGTTTTCTTTTTTTTTTTTTGAACTTGAAGACAGAGTGAGCAGAACTGAAATGCAAGAGTGATAATGAATGGAAGAGAAATTGCGAGGTGCTTATGGAATGGGTAATGGTCCAGGTTTGTCTGGATACGACTTGTGAAAGTCTTGAATGAGTTCTGAAGCATGGTTGAGTTCTGTTGCAAGGAGCCATGAAGTTTCTTCATCTGTGCCTTCATATCCTGCCCACTGCACTAAGTACAACAATCTGCACGCCGTACGTCGATTATCAATTTTCGAGTCCAGATCTCGGATATCTCAAATTCAGGTTCGCCGTCGATTATGACTGGTGGCAGAGGTGGTTGAATGAGATTAGGAATGGGATTAGGAGAGGCTGTAAGGGCAACCCTCTTACAGCCCCGAGATATATCTCAGAGGCAAGCTAAGCAGGGGGAAT
>QLPI01002869.1:0-13564 GCA_003314275.1 Chroogomphus rutilus | reverse complement strand
CAACCGGGAGGGAACCCTCCCCGGCTCGAAAGAGCCTCCTTGCCGGCACCACCGCCTCTGATTCTTCTCATGACTACCCGCCGTACAGTGGGTGTCCGGTTTCAAATGACCACGGTGGACCAAATGGACACCGCCAGTTAGCCGCCATTCCCCGTCACGAACTTCCTCCAATACGTATCACTCAGCGCATTTGGAGGTCGGATCGGCGAGCGGAAGAAGGGCTGCCCCACTGGAAGCCCCACTGGGAGCCCGCGTGCCACCCCTCGTGTAAGTTTGTTCCGCGGGGTCTGCGCTCATGTTACTCGTAAGCATGCGCTATCGTCTGGCGCGTCGTGAGCGGTCATCCTCCCCTCGTTCCACGTGTCTGTCCTCGTAGTGCTCTCGTCGCTGGCCTGGAGGTCTTGCCTTCGCGCGCCATCCCTCGTGGCATTAGTTTGGCTTTGACTACCTGGTCGCCTCCCTATCGGATGCTGTGCACGAGGACCTTCTAGTGCTCGCTGCCCAGCAGTACAGCAACCAGTTACGGGCGTCTTGAGCGGGCCCGTTCCGGCGATCCCAGCGGGGAAGTGTGAGGCTCTGCGACAACCTATTCAACACGAATGCAAGCATTGTCTGCGACCTAGCCCCCTCCATCTCCCACGTTTCCCCCGACGCCCATGTTCTTGTCATTTCCAACCCTGTCAACTCTACAGTTCCTATCGTTGCCTCGGTCCTCGAGAAGAACGACAGCTTCAATCCCCGCAAGTTATTCGGTTTCGCCACGTTTGTGTAGACCGCGCCCCTTGCGCGTGTATCACTGTCCCCTCGCGGTCCCTGGTGGGCTCTTCGTGTCTCTCGGGTCAGGTCTGGGCTCCTGCGTGTGGTAAGTGGAAGGGGCCGCACATCGCCGTAACGGTCGTCGTTACACGTGTTCGCCAGCAGTGCTTCGCTCCCTCTTAAGTGGTGAGTCGAAGTGTAATAAATGCCTTGACCATACAGTACAGCCTTGCATGTTGTGTGTGTCATGGCTGATTTTCGTGAGCAGGCACCACCCACAAGTACATCACTGTCTGGCTTTTGTTTTGGAACTGTTGATGATTTAACAGTGTGACAAAACTTTAGTGTGAATAAAGCCTAATCAAGTTCTCTGACAAGATGATAGCAAGTGAATGCCAGTCCAGGTTGTTGTCCAAAAAGAACTGTACCTAAGTGGTCTTTGGACCAACTTGTATAAAAGTGCTTGCTGTACTAGATAATCTGGTGGATTATGGATGAGAGTAAGATTGATTGACTACTTTTACACTACAGAACTAGCCTATATATACTAATTCTAAGCTGATTATGTAACTCCCTGATAAGGCAAGAATTTCCTGAAATTAGTAGAAGGGTGTGGAAAGGAATGGAAATTCCTAGAAGCCTGTGAAAGTCACATGTCACCCTGTAGTCACTAGTGATAAAGAAATAAGCAATATTCCCACAGCTGGTAGTCTCGTGACTGGTCAAGTCACAAAACATTAATAGTAAGCAAGTCATGCTTCTAGGCTGACCTTGTATGTAATACTTGTTAAATGCTAAACACAGAAATTCAGACTTCTTCACAAAGATCTCTATTATACAATAAATACCTAAATACAGAAACTACTAAGAATTAAACTAAGTCAGAATATAATGTTAAAAATGTAAGTGTGAAAGGCAACAAATTCCCACAGTGATGTGCTCTTCTAACTGGACTAAAAGGCCACTATGCCAGGTTATCTGGCATTAGTCTGTGGACACTATTTAAACAACAACTTATTACATGTATTCTCCAACCATTGCAATGGTATGTAACAGTACCTTCCCCTTAGATACCGAGCCCTCGAGGTGCCACAGTGATGATATCTTAACAAGTTTCTGTTATAACTATAGAGCACAGCCAGGCTACTAGTTACATAGTAGCTGACCTTTGCACATAGAAGCTTAGGCTAAGACATGTTTATTTCTTTATTGAAACTCAGCTAGGCTACTATACCAGTTGCTTACTAACACTGTAAGTAGCTTCTACTGCTTGTAACTCCAACACACCCCCTCAAGCGTAGAAGTATATACTGTCAAGCTTTGGTAATACCGAAGATGTAGGCAGGTAACGGCCAAGTCCTGCAGGCCAGAAGTAGTGGCTTTGGCTTCAATGTACTTGTGCGTTGTGTCCTACTTGCCATGCGTGCCACCAATTTGAGATAGAGGAAGTACTTGGGGGGTGCTGAAAGTGCTAGCCCAAGTAGAGGACTTTACAGAGGAGGGAAGAGATAAGGGGCCTAAGCCTAGTCGATATCCAGAATGAGAAAGTATGTACATGCATGTCCTATTTATATAGGTTAAGAAGTGACATGTGGAATAAGGAATGTGGATATTACGATATAGAGAAAGGACGTAATCGTAATATTAATAATCTCCCAAAGGCGAGGCAATGGCGAGGTTCTGAATGGGGCTTGGCTTCAACATTATGCGTTGTACCCACTAGACCACAGGGTCCTCAATTTCGTAAAGGCGAGACAGATAGAAATGAATAAAAGAACCTTAGTCGAAATCAAGGTTGATTATCTGACTGAAGACTGAACTACTGAGTACAAGATCTTTATACTACTTTCTAATCTATTAGGAGTCGAATGGATTCCTATAATAGAATAAGAAAGCCGAGGATCATGAAAAGCAAGAAGGGAAATACTACACCCCAAATAATGATCTCCTCCGTGACATTGGGGAGTGACGTGTCACTCCGATTCCCAACAGAGTTACCCTAAGAAATGTAATAGCGGATCGGATATAAGAGACTGAGTGGAATTGCGAATAAATGAAAATGGAACGGAACGTAAATGCAAGGATATTAAACGTAAATGAAGACGGAATGGAATAGCAAGCATATAGAGTGTGACGTAAATGAGTGGAGTGAATTGGCAGGAGCATGTGACACCAAGATGGATACACGAGGTGCATATAGTTGTTACATACCATTGCAATGGTTGGTGAATACATGTAACAAGTTGCTGTTTAAATAGTGCCCACAGACTAATGCCAGATAACCTGGCATAGTGGCCTTTTGGCCCAGTTGGAAGAGCACATTACTGTGGGAATTTGTTGCATTTCACAGTATACCAGGTTGACCAAAGGTCAGCGGTTCAAATCCCTGTGTGTGCAATAATTTAGAGGGTTGTTGCAATCACTTAGACCCCAGGAACCCTGGCTTACATGATGGTCCATGACATCATGGGGGTCTGCTATGTCAAACAGTAATTAGAGTGCTTGGGGGGAGCCACAGACAGGCCTGGGAAACCTGTTAAGATATCATCACTGTGGCACCTCAAGGGCTCGGTACCTAAGGGGGAGGTACTGTTACATACCATTGCAATGGTTGGTGAATACATGTAACAAGTTGCTGTTTAAATAGTGCCCACAGACTAATGCCAGATAACCTGGCATAGTGGCCTTTTGGCCCAGTTGGAAGAGCACATTACTGTAGGAATTTGTTGCCTTTCACAATAGTCCATGGGCTGAGGGCGTATGGTTGGATAAGCGAGCGAGGGCAGAGTTGGGCTGAGTGGGCTGAAATGAATAGTCGGACATGCTGGTGTATGGTTCCTGACAGTGGAACAATAAGGTATGCAGAGCATATTGGCATATTGTCTACAATGAGTAAAATTAGAATAAAGGAATGTAAACAGGGATAGGACAATGGAAATATGTTATGACTTGGTAAAGCTGAGAAGTTGGTCAAGTCCTGCAGACTGTTTTAGGATGGCTAGACTTCAACGTGCTCGTGCATTGCACCTTGCTGTTCCATGTATGCCACTGATTTAGACAGAAGAGAGGCTTGCGAAAGTGCCAAGGATGTCGGTTTTGAGTAAAGGACTTTAGACAAGGAAGGGGCGGACGAGAGGGTGCGAACCAAGTTGATATTCTGAGTGAGGAACTATCTACATACATCCCGCTACTTATATAGGTTAAGAAGCAAGATGTAGAACAGGGTGGCATAAGAAATGGAGAATAATAAAGTATGAAAAACCATGTAGAGGCATTGTCCACAGTGATTAAGAATAGAATAAGGAATGTAGGCAAGATTAGAATAATGGAATATAGCTGAGAATAAAATAATGAAAGAGTAGGTGAGAATAGAACAATAGAGGACGACCGAAGATAAAACAATAGGGCCGTGACCAAGATAATGAGTGGTTATCACATGTTCCAGGGGAGAACAGGTGAGGGGATAGGAGGATAGTAAGAGGATAGGAGGATAGTAAGGGGATAGGAGGATAGTGAGGGGTAGAAGGGATAGGATGGGAGAAGTAATCTAGACGATGTATCGGGTGTACCGAGCTGAGACTATGTGGTAGTGAGGATGGTATGGGTAAAGGTTGGTTGGTTGGTTGGTATTGGCGAGTGAACCAGAGCTCGGTATCGTGGTCTTGACAGTATCCTTCCCTTAGCGGCTAAACCCATGAAGCCGGTGAGCGGGAATTGAATATGAAGTTCTTGTTTTTTGTTTTATGTCCGTAGGCATAGTTGGTGTTCAACGCAAACAACTGGTGCCAGAGTTGGGGGCCTAACTTCTTATTCCTCAGTTTCCGAAGCGTCCGACATCTCAGACTCTTCTTCAACCTCTTCCGTCACAGAGGCTGTGCGCCCTTTGGTGACCGTGGTGGTGGATCTCCCGCAATATAACTCCGACATCCCGGACATCCGATATAGGGCGCTACGAAAGAACCCTACTCTGAACCAAGTCCGAACCTACATTGCCACCTCCGAGTCCGACTAGCATCGTTGACCTCGGACCTCGGACATCTTCCTTTTCGTCGAACAATAGTTTTATTGTAACACTAGATGTATATTTCTCTTGTACTCCGTTTTCGTTCATCTTATTGTTCTCTTGACTAATCCTAATTAGTTACAATAAGGATCACATGTATAAATACCTCCAGACTTCTGTACTATACCTTAGTTCAAATATCGACTTAGTATTCCCACTCACTCTTGAACTCTGAAACTTATCTTCTCCGAACCTCCGAAATAAAGGACTGACGATTGAGGAGGGCGCAACATCAAAGTTGAAGCCAAGTCCTTACGACTCCGAACACACGACTCGGACCAACTTACATCAGCTCAGACCTGATGCGAACCCAGACCTTAACAGTATATTTGAACTCACACTCCTGATCGTCTATGAGATGCAGCGAACGAATCAGAGCCATTCAAACACTTACAGAAGCTTCGGTACGCCATGCATCCCTGACCCCAAACTTACCTGCCGCAGAACCCGACGTCCATACGCCACCGAGCCCTTCACCAGCCCCAAATCCACCATCCAAACACCCGTCAAACCCCCTTCTAGAACCCCGAATGCCACCCTCGGACGACGCTAATGGTGAAGCCAACTTGGCGGAAGCCATCACCATGTTAGCCAAACATCTGTCCGGCTCAAAGAAATCATCAGCTCGGACCAAGATTCAAGACCCTGACCCCTTCGATGGCTCCGACGCCAAAAAATTACAACCGTTCCTGGTGCAGTGTACCTTGAATTTTCAAGACCATCCTAACGCCTTTGACTCCGACAGTGCCAAAGTAACCTATATACTATCGTACCTAACTGGCACTGCCTTGGACTACTTTGAACCCGGTCTCTCCTCCGAAGAAGACCCTTACTGGCTTTATGATTATCAGGAATTCGTCTCCAAACTCAAGGCCAACTTCGGCCCCCACAATCCAGAAGAAGAGGCCGAAGCCGACCTTAAAGCTCTCCGAATGCGCGACAACCAACACATCACAAAGTACATGGTGGAATTCAACAGGCTCGCCGTTCGTGTTTAGTGGGGAGACTCTGCACTCCATCGCCAATACTACAATGGCCTACCTAATAGGATCAAAGACAAAATTGCCCGTGTAGGAAAACCCGACTCCCTACTACAACTACGACGACTGTCTCAGTCGATTGACTCCCATTACTGGGAAAGGCACTCCAAAATGTCTCAGGAAGCCTCCACATCCAAAATCCCTGAACGTCCGGATGACAGAAACAGGGCACCAACCGCTCTGATCGCAAGTACGAGCACCAGACCTCCAAACCCCAGCCAGACCCCAAATAAGACAACCTTGGACATGAGCATGAAACTCGGCAAAGACGGCAAACTCACGCCTCAAGAACGACAACGCCGTTTCGAGCACAACCTCTGCCTGTTCTGTGGAAGAACTGGTCATGTAGCAAAGGAATGTCCCAAGTCAACCTCTGCCGCCGCCAAAGGACATGCAACCACTATCGTAGAAAGCACGACTGAAGCAATGATCTCCGAAGTAGAAGATACCTCAGAGTCAAAAAATCTCTAAGCAGCCCTTTGACTCCAGCATCAGTTAGGGGCTGCGCTGCACCCAATGATGCACCAATGGAGATGAGACTTAATGCATCCGCTCTTTCTAGTCCAAACTCCCTGACCATCGGTCTCCACCTTGAAACCACCTATATTGACACTCTAATAGACTCAGGATCAACTCATTGCTTCCTGGACTCCGACTATGCTACAAAGCATCAACTCTGAACCTACGACATCACTCCTTCCAGCTCTTCCTCTCTGACCACCAAGACTCTGAAGAAGGTTCGATAGACCTGAGTAACGTTCCGAGTGAATACCACGAGTTCAAAGACGTTTTCGCAAAACTCGGGCAAACACCTTAGCCCCTCACCAACCATATGACCTCAAGATCGAACTGGAGGAAGGCACATCTCATCCATTCGGTCCGATCTATTCTCTATCCGAAAGTGAACTGAAGTCCCTCCGAGAGTTTTTAGATGAGAACATATCCACAGGGTTTATATGACCCTCATGCTCTCCTGGGGGTGCTCCAGTCCTCTTTGCCCGAAAGAAAGATGGATCACTATGCTTATGAGTGGACTTTCGTGGACTAAACAAGATAACGAAGAAGGATCGCTACCCACTTCCCCAAATCTCTGATCTCCTGGATAGTCCCCGAAAGGCCCAAATATTCACCAAGATAGATCTCCGACATGCGTACCACCTGGTATGCATCTGAGAAGGCGACGAATGGAAGACCGCCTTCCGCACATGCTATGGATCTTTTGAATGGAGTGTGATGCCCTTCGGACTCACCAACTCCCCGGCCGCCTTCCAGCGATTCATGAACGATGTCTTCTCTGACCTTCTAGACCTCTCTGTGCTAGTATACCTAGACGACATCTTGATATACTCTGACAATCTAGAAGAACATAGAAACCACGTCAAAGAAGTCCTCCGATACCTCCGAGTGAACCACCTATATGCCCGAGCAGATAAATGCTTCTTCCACACCGACACTGTGGAGTACCTCGGATATATCCTCTCTCCAAAGGGCCTAACCATGGCCGACGACAAAGTCAAAGTCATCCAGGAGTGGCCCGAACCCCAAAAAATCAAAGACATTCAGTCTTTCCTCGGATTCACAAACTTCTGCCGACACTTCATCTTCAACTACTCCGACATCACCATGCCGCTAACTCATCTGACATGAAAAGATACTCCATGGAATTTTACTGAGAATTGCAGAACATCCTTCGAGACACTCAAGAAAGCGTTCACTATGGCGCCGATACTACAACAATGGATCCCCGGATCTCAACTCATTGTCAAGTCCGACACCTCGGACTATGCCCTCGCAGCAATTCTCTCCACCATATCACCAATGGACAACGACATCCACCCAATAGCCTTCCACTCCCGAACCTTCACCCCTCCGGAATTGAACTACAACATACACGACAAGGAACTACTGGCTATCTTTGAAGCCTTCAAGACCTGGAGACACTACCTAGAAGGCTTAGCAGATCCGATCGACATTGTTACTGACCACAAGAATTTAGAATACTTTTCAACAACCAAGTTACTCACTCGTCGGCAGGTCCGATGGTCTGAATACCTCTCCCAGTTCAACATGGTAATCCGCTTCCGACCCGGTCGCCTCGGTGCTAAACCCAACGCACTAACTAGACGATGGGACGTCTACCCTAAAGAGGGGGGAAGCAACTACGCCAAGATCAATCTGCACAACCTCCGACCAGTCTTTACAATGGAACAGCTTATATCGTCACTCCGAGCCACCTCCCTGTACACTCCGGTAATGCGAGCCGCAATGATCATGGACGTAGAACAACTCCATAAAGACATCCGCACCTCACTCCGAGAAGACCCCACAACCTCGTTCCAAATGGACAACCTCACCGATCGATGGACCATCTCCGAGGACGGACTCCTCCTCCTTGATAAAAGAATCTACGTCCCCGATCATGGAAACCTCCGACTCTGAGTCTTACAAGACAAACATGACCACCCAATCTCAGGACACTTCGGCCAGAATCGGACATTAGAACTCATCTGAAGAGACTATGTCTGGAATGAACTCCGAGATTCCGTTAAGTCCTATGTTAAATCTTGCACCACTTGTATGAGGTCTAAGCCACAGAGACATCGCCCTTACGGGCTACTCAAGCAATTACCGATCCCCGAACGACCTTGAAACTCCATCTCTATGGACTTCATAGAGAAACTGCCTACCTCGGACGGCTACGACACTATCCTCGTTATCGTAGACCACCTAACAAAGCAGTCCCTCTTCATCCCCACCATCAACACAATCACTGCCCCAACCCTTGCCAGACTCTTCGTCCTACACATATTCTCAAAACATGGAGTACCATTACACGTCATATCGGACCGAGGGTCCGAGTTTGTCTCCTCGTTCTTCTGATCCCTTGGCAAAGCCCTAGACATGAAGCTTCACTTCACCTCTGGATACCACCCTAAGGGGGATGGACAAACTGAATGCATAAATCAAACCCTCGAACAGTATCTCCGAGTGTATTGCAACTACCAGCAAAACAATTGGTCCGAACTATTACCCATCGCCGAATTCGCATACAACAATGCCCCTAACGTAACAACGGGAATCTCTCCCTTCTATGCCAACAAGGGCTATCATCCAAACATCACCTTCCACCCCAAACGCGACCTTGCTTCCTCTCGAGCACACAACTTTGTAGTCGACTTGGACGACCTGGACCAACAACTCCGAAAGACCATATTCAAAGCTCAGACCCGATACTCAGCCTCCGCAGATCGTCACCAAGCGGTTCCTCCAGACTTCAAGATTGGAGACAAAGTCTTTGTTAAGTCCGAGAATATCTGAACTATGGGACCTTCTAAAAAACTAGCAGAGAAATCTCTAGGTCCTTTTGAAATCATTGCACAAGTAGGAACTGTCTCATTCACCCTGTGACTCCCCAAAAGCATGAGAGCCATCTACCCAGTCTTTCACATCTCTATGCTTGAACCCTTAACTCCGAACACCTTCTCTGAATGCATAGTCCCATCCCAACCCCCAGTCATCATCGATGGGGAATCCGAATACGAGATCTCCGAGATCCTTGACTCAAAGATCGACGGAAGAAGACGCAGGTGCCTCCTCCAGTACCTAGTCCGATGGACCGGATACGAAGGTACCGAAGACAAAACATCTTGGCTGCCAGCCAATGAGCTTGGCCACGCCTCTGAGGTAGTCTCCGACTTCCACCGAGCATACCCAGACAAGCCAGGTCCCCTGGGTGATGTTCTAGAGTCCCTCACCTCGGACCAATAGTTCACTTTTCTGACTTAGATGTTTTCACTCGACTCAAGATTTTCAAAAAAATATATATATATTTAAAAATGCCTTCTATTCCGAAGACCCAGGCACATCGTCCTGGCCCGATCCATCATCCCTCAGACCCCCTTCATCTTCCTTTTCCCTCTCCTTGCCCTTCTCCTTCTCCTTCTCCTTCTCCTTCCCCTTACCCTTCGGAGGCCCCTTCCAGTTCTCCCTCGGAGAACTCCCCCACCACTCATCCGTCTTTTGCAACCAGTTGAACCACCAAGCCTGCTCGATGATTCGGAGGTCATTCATATGCACCAGGGCCTCGGTGATCCTCCGATTCTCCTCCTGAATGCCCCGCACATCCTGCCTCAGCCCCTGCAGCTCCTCTACCACTTCCCTCAGAGTGGCTCCAGAATGGTCCGAACTCCGAGACGGCCCCTCGATCACTACCTCCAACTTCTGCCTCTTCGACTTCAGACCCGCACCATCCTCCAAAGCGACCCTCCCTCTCTTCCCCTTAACACCCGTCCCTCCTCCTCCTCGTCCCTCTCCTTGCACTTCACCTTACGATCCGCACAGATAAAGCAGGAGGTTCCCTTCCCCGAGGATGGCCACATACAGGGTTCCTCCCAACTGGAACAATGCTTGCACACCCAACCAGGCTTCGCAACCCAGTTGAGCATGTCTTCGGAAGACTGATACACGTCAGGATGCAGACTGATTAGCATCCTCCAACTCGATTCGAGCAGACCGAGACCCACCTCAGCATCATCCGCCCTGGCACTCCTCAGCAGAGAGTTCTCGTAGGCCTTCTGGGCCCAATGCACTCGGAGTATGTGTTGCTGTTGGAGCATTCCGACTCGCTCCTTTTCTCGTTCGTTCAGACCCAAGCCTCCCAGTTCCGCATTCGGAGTCTGCCTCCAAGTGACTACCCCCGATGACTCCCCTTGCTGGGATTCATCCTCTGCTATTGTGTACAGCTCTGGAATTGTTTGAGAGCTCTTTATAGTTTTCTTTCTAGGCGTCTTCTTGTGGACCTTTTTCGAAGCCGCCTCCCTTCGGAGCCTTTCGGCCTCTTCCTCCTTTCAAAGCCTCTTAGCCTCCCTTTTTTGCAGATTGGCCATCTCCTCCTCCTTGGCCTTCTTTTCGGCTGCCTCTTTGGCCAAACGGGTGGACTCCTTGGCCTCTCTTTCCACCCTTTCTTTTCTTTCGGCCTCCTCCTTGGCCTCCTTCTCGGCCTTTTCTTTGGCCTCCTTTTCGGCTCTCTCAGCCTCCTCCTTAGCCTTCCTCTTGGCCTCCTCCTCGGCCTTCCGTTGCTTTTCGGCCTCCTCCTTGGCCTTGCGTTTCTTGTCAGCTCGGACTTTCTCGAGCTTCTCCGATGCCTCTCGCAACTGTCTCTCGAGGATGGCCTCATCGTCTAAAATGGGGGTGGATGGCGAAGACATGGTTGAGTTGCTATGAAAAAGGGTCCCCCCTTATATACCTTATCGCGATGCCTAATCACCTAATCTTCCCACGGTCACTTCCATCACCATTAAGTGCCAGGACCTCGAGGCTCGGTTCTAACAGGGGGGCACTGTTATATCCACGATATAACTCCGACATCCCGGATATCCAATATAGGGTGCTACGAAAGAACCCTACTCCAAACCAAGTCCGAACCTACATTCTCACCTCTGAGTCTGACTAGCATTGTTGACCTCGGACCTCGGACATCTTCCTTTTCGTCGAACAATAGTCTTATTGTAACACCAGATGTATATTTCTCTTGTACTCCATTTTCGTTCATCTTATTGTTCTCTTGACTATTCCTAATTAGTTACAATAAGGATCGCATGTATAAATACCTCCAGACTTCTGTACTATACCTTAGTTCGAATATCGATTTAGTATTCCCACTCACTCTTGAACTCCGCAACTTATCTTCTCCGAACCTCCGAAATAAAGGACTGACGATTGAGGAGGGCGCAATATCAAAGTTGAAGCCCAGTCCTTACGACTCCGAACACACGACTCGGACCGACTTACGTCAGCTCGGACCTGATGCGAACCCGGACCTTAACAGTTCTGATGCCTTAATATGATGTCACAAAAGGTTTGGGTTTTGGTGCCCAGATGATATCCTTGCTTCCATCAATATGTGTATTACATCACTGTCCTGTTATGGCCTATGCCGCCAATAAAACCCACATTAATCCCCACAACCACCTGCACCATTTCTGGGATCTTTCCAACCCCTCAAAGCCTGAATAACTGCTTTCCGAATTCCGTTGTATCAACACGAGGTTCCACGTTCCCGAACCTCCGAAGATTCCAAAGCCAAGGTTCCACTCCTTTGATAAACGACATGCAGGATTATCGCGTACCTCACTCCCTTGTTCTTCATTCTGTATTGCCCCTTGTACTCTCATCTCCCCCTTGTCTTTACTCGGCAAAGTTAGTACAAAGGACTAGATACATGTATATAAGACAGCAGTTGACTGGACTATTCATCAGTATGAATATCGACTTAATTCTGTGTTGTAGTTTCCAATTCAGTTCCAGTAAACTTCTTGACTTTCCAAAATTAGGGACAGACGATCGAGGAGGGTGTAACACATAAGTTAAAGCCAAGTCCCTGCGACCTCAAACCACTCGAACCACCCTATACTGTGAACAGCCCTAGACCCCCTGGCGCTTTCTGTCTTTTTGCCCCCATTCCAATTCTGATCGAGAATCCGTGACCTTTAGTCCCTCCATCTCTGGAGTACGAACCCCCCTTCGGAAATCATTCGGAACCTCCAGGAACCCTTCCAGAAGCCTCTAGCTAAGCGCCAACACGTGGATTTAACAGTATATTTGTACTCACACTCCTGATCGTCATAAAGCATGAGACCTATCACGTGTTTGCAAGCCCTACAGACAATCAACCTGGTGTCTGCCCGCTGTGCATCCATCCCCTAAGAACTGTCCACCCTCAGACCAAGTTTCCAGATGCCTCAGACCCCAGCACATCCTCTGGAACCTTCATCTGACTCTGGATTCTCAGACGCAGACCAACACCTGCATCCGAATATGACTAACCCATTCTTCGTAAACCACCCCCCGGCGACTTGACAATTGTCACCCTTGGAGATGCAATCTAGTTCAGGACCATCCTTAGCAGTGCTGTCAACATCATCGGCACCACCCCCTTTCACATCTCCCCCCTACATACCACCACCCTTCACACCTCCGCTGTTTTGGAACTGTAAGCTGGTAACCCGAGAGCTGTGACAAAACTTTGGTGTAAAGAAAGTCCAATCAAGTTCTCTGACAAGACAACAGCAAGCTAATGCCTGTCCAGGTTGATGTCCAAAAGAATTGTTTAGAGGGGGCCTTGGCAGGTGACTTGTCAATTACGTGTAGGAATAATAGTTTATGTTCATGAACTATTATTCTACCCTTGCCTAGGATTATTTCTACGGATGTCCTATGAAATCTAGTTTAGTTCTTTTATGATGTTTTTATGTACCTTTTATATTTTGTCCAAGAAACTTTCCACTTAAGCAGTAGAAGGGCTTGAGGTTAATTCTCCGAGTGACCTCTGTCAATAGTCTTAGTGGTCGGCGACCTACTTAAGAGAGTGCTGGCAGCACTAAGTAATCTGGCGGATTATGGGTGAAGATAAGCTTGATTCTTTTTACGCTACAAAACTAGTCTCTATATATACTAATTCTAAGCTGATTATGTAACTCCCGGATAAGGCAAGACCTTCCTGAAATTAGTGGAAGGGTGTGGAAAGGAATGGAAGGTCCTGGAAGCCTGTGGCAGTTACGAGTCACCCTGTAGTCACAAATGAGTCACCCTATAGTCATTAATGAGTTATGTTCCCACGGCTAGTAGTCTCGTGACTGGTCAAGTCACAAAATATTAATAGTAAGTAAGCCGAGCTTCTGGGCTGACCTAAAGTGTAATAGCTATT
>QLPI01002863.1:0-10628 GCA_003314275.1 Chroogomphus rutilus | reverse complement strand
CTGGCGCGCCTTTTGCCCAGTCGACTATTCGGTCAAAGTTCTTACATGTGTGGAGTCCGTCGCTCCTCTCTTCCAACTTGCTCAGTTCTTCAGACCACTGCCAGACCACAGGGGAAATATCCGAGAAACACATTATCGCTTGACAAATCGCTCCGACACAATGACGAGTGCGTCTAAGAGATAAGAGATGTGTGGAACTTTGGATAATATTTGGGCTGTGCCGCTTGCCTGGTCATATCCTGTGATGCGGGGACCTAGGGGATGCATGTGTACGGAGAATATGACCTACCAGACAGTGTAGCTGGTAGAATACGTCGAGAGTAGTAAACCTTTACTGAATCCTGGCTACTTGTCCTGCTAAGAGAATGAGTCTATATATTCCACTTCTGGCTATTCAAATAAGCATTTCTCTAGTTTCAAGGATAGGTTGTTGGAGCAAAGGATCTCTTGTCACACAATTCTCTGATGGACTTCAAAGGATTTTGTGAAGAAGAGTATATCATCTATGAACACTATCGCAACGGTTTCATTTATGAGCTCCTGGAAGATTTGATTCATCATCATTTGAAAGGTGGCTGGGCCTTTGGTAAGGCCAATGAACATTACTAGAGGCTCATATAGACCCCAGTTTGTCTGGAAGGCTGCCTTCCATTCATCTCATTTTATGCACACATTATTGTATCTCTACACATTATTGTATCTCCAGTAAACATCTAGCTTGGTGAAGTATTGGGCTTGGGTAGCAACAATCTTCTTCATGATATCAGGTACAAGTAGTAGGGGGTAGGCATGCTTGATTGCTATATCATTAAGCTTCCAATAGTCATGTTGTGTTACGATGTGAAGGAATGATGTAATCGTAATTATACGTAAAATCTCCCAAAGGTGAAACAATGGCGAGGTTCAGGGCAGGGTGCGGCTTCAACTTATATGTTGCACCCACCAGATCGCACTGGCCCTAATTTTGGAAAAGCGAGAGAGAGAATTAGCTAGTAGAGAATCAAGGTTGATTATCTGACTGAAGACTGAACTACTGAAGTACAAGATCTTTATACTACTTTCAAATCTACTAGGAGTCGAATAGATTCCTATAATAGAATAAGAAAGCCGAGGATCGTGAAAAGCGAGAACAGAAATACTACGCCCCAAATAATGATCTCCTCTGTGACATTGGGGAGTGATGTGTCACTCCGATTCCCAATGGAGTTACCCTAAGGAACGTAATAGCAGATCGGACATAAGAGACTGAGCGGAATTGTGAATAAATGAAAGTGGAGCGGAACGTAAATGAAAGGATATTAAACGTAAATGAAGACGGGATGGAATAGCGAGCATATGGAGTGTGACATAAATGAAATGAATGAATTGACAGGAGCATGTGATGCCAAGACAGGGGCTGAAATGAATAGTTGGGTATGCCAGCATACGGTTCCTGACAGTATCCCCCCCTTATGGCTGAGTCCCACGAGGCCGCGGAAATGAAGTTCTAGAATGGTGGCCCCATTGGAGTTTGGAAATGCAAAAGCGTATAAGAGTGACCATGAGGGAGTTTGGGGAGTAACCATCATCGACATTGCCAATGGAAGAAGACTCTTTCATCAACCCCTCGTACGTCTACAAGCTCATGGGCATGTACAGCTCGCCCATTGCATCATATCTCAACACCCCTCGTCCCGTTGACATCCCCACCCCTTCATCATCCACCATTGAGTGTGCCAGGACTCAACTTGAAGAAGATTTGCAAGGCCCCTCACTGCCTCCTGTGGTCGTTCCCCCTCCTCCCCTTGCCATTCTAGCACCTGCCCAGCCTTCCCCAGTCATTGCCTTGACTGCAGCTTTGGTGGAGCTTAAGCAGTCGGTCAACGAACTTCGGTGTGAAGTCGCAGATAGCAAGCATGAAAATGCCGAGTTGCAGATGACCAACGAGGAATTGTGAGCAGAGGTGAGGAATCTATTGTTGCAGATAGGTTATTGGATGTCCAGTGCAAAAGGAGTGCAGGAGCCGCCCAGGATGCAGGGAACTTGGGACAATTGGGCGTTGGGGTCTGGAAACCCGAGGAGTGCTTTTGATGACTTGAATGAAGATGGAGAAGTAGAATTAGGATTGTAGAATAGAAATGGTGACTTAATTTTGTATAAATGAATTTGACTTGAATGTGAATTTTGGGTGAAGGTTCGGAATTAAGAGTTGAATTAGAATAAGGAATGATGGAATGGAAACTGAGGTTTGAACTTGAAAATGGAAGAAGAAGCTGAATTGCGAGCTGGAATGAGTGAATTGGAGTTGAGGTTTTTATATTTTTTTTTTGAACTTGAAGACAGAATGAATGGAACTGAAATGCGAGAGTGATAATGAACGGAATGAGCGAGAGTGAACGGAAGAGAAATTGCAAGGTGCTTATAGAATGGGTAATGGTCCAGGTTTGGATGGATACGACTTGTGAAAGTCTTGAATGAGTTCTGAAGCATAGTTGAGTTCTGTTGCAAGGAGCCATGAAGTTTCTTCGTCTGTGCCTTCATACCCTGCCCACCGCACTAAGTACAACAACTTGCATGCCATAAGTCGATTATCAATTTTTGAGTGGAGGATCTCAGATATCTCGAATTCGGGTTCGCTGTCGATTATGACTGGGGGCGGAGGTGGTTGAATGCGATTAGGAATGGGATTAGGAGAGGCTGGCTTGAGCATTGAGATGTGGAATACAGGATGTACTGCGTTCATGTAGCCTGGGGGTTTCAGAGTAACTGAGTGAGTACCGGGATGTGCAATGATTTCAAATGGACCCAAAAACTTCTCAGCTAGCTTTTTTGCAGGATGGGTAGTCCTGAGGAATTTGGCTTTGATAAACACGAGACTGCCAATAGGAAAGTCTGGAGATGGAAGTCATTTAGCGTCAGCTGAGGATTGGCACATTTGTTGAGCATTGAGGATATTGGTTCGAAGTTGCTGGTGCAACTCGTCCAGGTCAACTACGAATGTGATGAAGCGAGGTTGCGTTCAGGATGAATGGTGAGATTGGGATGATAGCCTTTGTTGGCAAAGAAAGGCGAGACTCCAGTGGTGGCACTGGGAGCATTGTTATAGGCCAACTCTGCAAGGGGTAATAGCAAAGCCCAGTTATCTTGTTGATAGTTGCAATAGACACGAAGGTACTGTTCTAATGTCTGATTAGTATGTTTGGTCTGGCCATTGCCTTCTGGGTGATAGCCTGAGGTGAAATGCAAATTCATGTCAAGGGCTTTCCCGAGAGAATGCCAGAAGTGGGACACAAATTCCGAGCCTCTATTTGAAGTGACGTGAGAAGGAATGCAGTGTTTGGAGAATATGTGAAGTACGAAGAGTTCTGCAAGCTGAGAGGAAGTGATAGTGATGGAAGTGGGAATGAAGATAGACTGTTTGGAGAAGCAGTCGACTATGACTAGGATGGCCGTGAATCCCAAGGACGTGGGAAGCTGCTCAATGAAGTCCATGGATATCGAGTTCCAGGGTTTATCTGGTATTGGAAGCTGTTTGAGTAATCCATATGGCTTGTGACATTGCGATTTATTCCACATACACGTCATGCAGGACTCACATGATCGGTGATGACATTGACAGGGTTGCCAGAACCTTCTAAGTAGTGACACCACTTTTGAAAAGCTTTGAAAATAACGATCAGTTCTTTATTGTGAACGTCAAAATTGAGTTTGGGAGAAGTGAAAGTTCGGGAATGAAAGGTGACAGGATGAAGCTCGCCATCTGGGGAGTGTTGAGAGAGTATAGCTGCTAAAGCATAATCTGATGCATCTGTCTCCACAATCAAGGGCAAATCAGGAGTCCAATGAGTTAAGATGGGGGCAGATGTGAATGCCAGTTTCAGCTTATTAAACACATCTCTACACTCCTCACTCCAGTTCCATGCCAGACCTTTACGAGTCAGTTGAGTAAGAGGAGTCGTAATGGAGGAATAGTTGAAAATGAATCTTCAATAGAAGTTCGCAAATCTGAGGAATGATTGGACGTCCTTGACTTTTCACAGCTCGGGCCATTGAGTGATGCATTTGACTTTGTCTTCCGCCATCATAAGACCCTTGGGTGATAGGATATATCCGAGGTATTCGACGGATGTTTGGTGGAAGGAACATTTGTCTTCTCGAGCGTAAAGGTTGTGCTTGCATAATTGTCGAAGAACTTCACGAACATGTTCAATATGTGAGGATTCATCATTGGAATAAATGAGGATGTCGTCCAAGTAGACAATGGTGCAATTGTCTAATAGATTGCCAAAAATGTTGTTCATGAAGCACTGAAATGCAGCAGGGGCATTAGAAAGACCGAAAGGCATGACAAGCCACTCAAAGGATCCATAACATGTCCTAAAGGCTGTCTTCCATTCGTCCCCTTTAATAATTCAAATGAGATGATAGGCATGTCTGAGGTCGATTTTGGTGTATATACGAGCTTTCTTGGGGGCGTCTAAGAGGTCGGAAATAAGGGGAAGTGGATAACAGTCCTTCTTCGTAATTCTGTTTAGACCGCAAAAGTCTATGCAAAGTTGCAGGGAGCCATCCTTCTTGCGTACGAATAGTACTGGGGTGCCATGTGACAAACATGAGGGTCAAATGAAGCCCATATTGAGGTGTTCGTCGATGAAATCTCATAGTGATTGGAGTTCGGATACTGAGAGGGAATAAATGGGACCAAGAGGGGGTGAAGTGCCATCCTTGAGGTTGATCTTGAGGTCATAAGGTCTATGAGGTGCTAGTGTATTACCGTGCTGTTTACTAAAGACATCAGCAAAGTCATGATAGAATTCTGGAACATGCTGTTTAATGCTATCCAGGTTGTTGGAAGAGTCAACCGTAGTGGAGCCTCGAGCATATTTGTTGAGATCCACCAGGTCGAGTTGAAAGGCTTACAAACCTTCTAGTTTGCAGGCATGAACAAATGCTTCTGCATTAACTAGGGCTATTTGTGGTGCCTCCAACTTTGGAGATGGCGACAGATTGCTTGGAAGCGAGGTGCTGGACTGTGAAGCAGTGGTTGAGGCCTGAGGTGTTGGAGCGATGGTCGGTTCTGTAGTCTTGAAAGTTATACTGCCCAATACCCAGTCAATCGATGGATTGTAGCTGGTGAGCCAGTTGAAGCCAAGTACTGCAGAGCAACTGCCATCCAACAATGTTACATAGAAAGTAACGTTCTGAAGTTTGCCGGTTGGAAATCAAATAGGAATTGTAGTGGTCTAAGTAATGACAGAGTTAGTAGAACCATCAAATAATTTCAATGGAATAGCAGGAACTGAATTAGTAGGCAAAGAATATTTTTGCACAACTCGTGATTCAATAAAGCAGTCTGAAGAACCACAATCTAAGAACATAACAAGAGGAAACTCGGAAGTAAGAGAACAAGACAGATTAAGTATTAGAGAAGTTTTTGAAGTTTCAGAAGTAGAAGATACGCGAGAAATAGGAGAAAGGGCATTCAAGAATAGCACGTGAGAGAGGCTAATGCAATCCTCAGCTCGTGCATTTCCAAGGTTGCAGCTCATTTTTTTGACTCCGTCGCTGTGTTGTCCTCGGCATTGGTGTCAGATGTGCCTGCCTTGGTCATGCGTGCTTTCATTGTTTTTTTGTTGTTGGTGTTGTTGGATTTGTTGTTAGAAGAAGAAGTCGATGAGGATTGAAAATTGGATTTAGGGCAGTCCTTGACCATGTGACCTTTTGAAGCACACAAGAGACAGAGTCCCACATCAATTCGCCTTTGATGTTCTTCTGGCAACAGCTTCCCATCTTTTCCGAGCTTGGACGAAATGTCGTTAGCGTTGTTGTTATTGTTGGAAGACTTATCATTGCCATTCTTCTTCCCCCCCTTCTTACTCTTCTTGTTGTTGGAGTTGTTGGAGTTGGAGGAAGACTGGTTGTTGTTGTTAAAGTTGGATTTGGATGAGGACCCATTCGGCTTTGCAGGCATTCTGAAGTTGTCAAACTCCTAGCGTTCCCAATATCTGCTGTCAATCTCGAGTGAATATTGTCTGAGTTCAGTGACAGTCTTGAATCGAAGGAAGTGAAGGAGGCTGTCCTTGATACATCTGGCCAACCCTTTGTACGCCGCATGTGCGAGGGTGGCATCGTTCCACTGAGTGCAAGTGGAGGCTCGGGCAAAGTTGATGAAGTATCATGCTGCATGATGGGTGTCTTTCATGACTATCTTGCTGAGCTCGATTTCTGCTTGCACAGCGCTGTTGAATGGGCCGAAGTTGGTCTCGAGTTCTTGATGAAAGTCTCTCCAGACCTTAAGCCAGCTAGGCTCAGGCTGGATTTCGCCTAGAATAGCGGGTTTGAAGTATTGAAGTGCAGGGCCTGTGAGGTACAAAATGGCATACTGGACCCTTGATGCATCCATCAAGAATGCAGACGGATGGTCTCAAAAGTTCAGCACACATTGTAAGAAGAACATGTGAAGCTTAGCTTGGTTGGTGTCAAGAACTGAAAGGGGACGTAGTTGTAATATCTCCTAATGTTGAAACAATAGCGAGGTTCACAGTAGGGCTTGGCTTCAACTTATGTGTTGCGCCATCCAGACCTCAAGATCCCTAATTTCATAATGCCGAGGACCGTAATGCCAAGGTGGATCATAATGATGATGTTAAGCATATAGGTAGAGATGAAGTAGAGCAAGACAGAAGTGAACGGGGGCATCTTAGTTGATATTCTGACTGAAGAACAGACTAACAAACATACAGGTTTTATACTGATTTCTTTATCTATGAAGAGTCCATGTCAAACGGAAATGGATAGATGAGAAATGCAATTATACTATAAACGGAAAGTGGAGCAAGAATATAAATGGAAACATAAAAGCAAGGTGAATCAATGTATACTATAAATAGTAATACAATCATGTGGTGTCAGAAATATGAGCATGTGGTGTAACAGATATAAAAGAGTGTAGCATACGATGCCATGATGGAATATAGGATAGATTGAAAATACGAGGGTGATCGTATGGCTGAAGTGGGCATATGCTGAATTGCCTAATAAGGAACAGGGAACTCAGTGATGTCATCCTAACAGTATCCCCTCCTTATGGTCAAGTTCCACGAGACCGCAAATGAATGCTTGGATAGAGCCAGGGTTCAGTTCATCTGTAACAACTGCAAGAAATGGCGAAGGTCTTCAGACACCTACAAAAAAACTCCTGAGTGCAGATGGAGATGCAGACTTGGAGTGTATGTTTGGTGCACTGAGTGAGGAGTTGAGTGTAGTATCTTGCAGAGGGATAAGGTTGCATGTGGTCAGCGGAGTCGAAAAGAGGCAGAAGTTGGATAAGGGTGAGGGAAAGGCAAAAGAGAATAGCGAGGTTGTTGGGGATAGGATGGTAAGTGGAATATTGCCAAATTTTGGTCAGGATTTGTTCAGTTGCATAAGCGAGGTTGCATTCCTGACATGTTCAGCAAGGTGGATTGCCCTGACGGATGATGCCAATTGGTGTTGAAAAAGATTTATCTGAGGTTCTGAGGATAAATGGTGGCAAAGTCGCTGGCCTTCCTCGCGCAGGATGGGTGGAATGAATCTAATAAATGAGGGTTCACTAAGAAGTTGTAGAGCACTTGGGGCTCGGAAATAAGGGGTAGTAGAGATGGGAATGAGCAAGTGTGAAGTTCCATCCCTTTAAGGCTGATCTTGGGGTCAAAAGATCTGCGAGGACCCAATGTATCAGTGTGAGTGTTGGTGAAAACATTGGTGAAGTTATGAAAATGTTCAAAGATGTGCTGATTAGATTTGTCCAGAACTTTGAAGGGTAAATCCGAGGTTGAACATTGAACAATGGCGAAGTTTCTGAATGGTGTTCAAAAGGATGTTGTTCAATGGTTGTCCAAAACTTCACAGATGTTGACTGAGCTGTTGAATGGATACGTAAGGTGTTGAAAGAAAGAAGTGAAAGTGTTTAAGGGAATGTTGAATAGAATTGTGCAGAATTCCGAAGGCTAAATGCGAGGTTGTGAACAGTGAACAATGGCGAGGTTTTTTGAATAGTGTTCAAAAGCATGTTGTTGAATGCTTGTCCAAACTTTGCAAATGTTAACTGAGGTGTTGAGCAGATATGTGAGGTGTTGAATGGAGAAATGAAAGTGCTTAACAGATGGGTAATGGTGTAGGATTAAATAGATAAGACTGGTGAGAGTATTTTGCTAGTAGGGATGATGCTAAATGGGGTGAAAGAAGTGCGAGGTTCTGAGGAATAATGATGGCATAGTCGCTGGCCCCTCCTTATGGTAGATGTCCCATCATCTACAAGGTTTAAGGCCATGAGCAAATTGCGAGAGAGGAAGTAAAAGAAATGATGCTTGGATTTCAGAGGTGTAGACCATGGTTGAGACTCGAGTGAATTGTCGAGATAGGTAAGGTCTAGTTGAATTGCCTGCAGCCATCTAGTAGCAAATACGCTCAAGGTGTCAATAGCTAGGGCAAATGCAAGGTGTTTGACAACTTTGGAATTGGCAACGGATTGCTTTGGAAGCAGGTGCTAGACTGTGAAGTAGCATGTGACATGTAAGGGGTTGGCACGGTGGCTGATTCTGAAGTCTTGAAGGTAGTACTGCCCAATACCCGGACAATTGGTAAATTGTAAGTGGGTGAGCAGTTGTAATCGAGTACTGTGGAGTAGTTGCCGTCCAATGAAGTTACATAGAAGTAACTGTCAGAGGTTCGCCATTTGGAAAACATATTGAAATGTTTGAATGTGATGGTCAATGTGTAGAGCCATCAAAGGAATTCAGAGGGATAAGGAAAATAGAAATGATAGGTAATGAAAGTTTGTGAATCAACCACAATTGAATGGTATAACAAAGGGTCTCAGAAATAAGGGTTGAGAATTAAGGTTTTGGAGATGAAGTAAGGTTTCGGACATAATGTTTCGGAAATAAGGTTCTCGGAAATAAGGTTCTCGGAAATAAATTTCTTGAGAATAAAAGTTTCAGAGATAAAGGTCTCAGAAATAATGGTCTCGGGAATAATGGCACATGCTAAGCAGAGTACCAAAACGAGATCTTCAGAATTGCAGATAACAAAGGAAAGGTAAAGAAAAGAAATGGAAGGAACAAAAAAAGAAGAAAAAGAAAGGGAACAGAATGGCATCCAAGAATAGCACATGAGCAAGGTTGACACAATCCGTAGCTCGTGCATTTCCGAGGCTGCTAGTTTGATTCTTCGGCTGTGGAATCCTGTTCCTCTAGAAGGAGTTTGCCATCTTCCCTGAACTGTGATGAGGGATTAGGCAGAATGGTAGAATGTGAAAGCTTGGAATTGTCATTATTGTTGCGAGACTGGTTGGGTATTTGGGTGAAGAAACTTGTATTAAGGAAAGTGGTCATGATGTCGTAAAAATGAATGAGGTCAGGAGGTTGAGTCAGAATATACTGTCAAGAACTGAAAGGGGACGTAGTTGTAATATCTCCTAATGTTAAAACAATAGCGAGGTTCAGAGTAGGGCTTGGCTTCAACTTATGTGTTGTGCCATCCAGACCTCAAGATCCCTAATTTTGTAATGCTGAGGACTATAATGCCAAGGTGGATCGTAATGATGATGTTAAGCATATAGGTAGAGATGAAGTAGAACAAGACGGAAGTGAACGGGGGAATCTTAGTTGATATTCTGACTGAAGAACAGACTAACAAACATACAGGTTTTATACTGATTTCTTTATCTATGAAGAGTCCATGTCAAACGGAAATGGATAGATGAGAAATGCGAGGATCGAAATGAAAAGCAAAGTAAACAGATTATACTATAAACGGAAAGTGGAGCAAGAATATAAATGGAAACATAAAAGCGAGGTGAATGAATGTATACTATAAATAGTAATACAATCATGTGGTGTCGGAAATATGAGCATGTGGTGTAACAGATATAAAAGAGTGTAGCATACGATGCCATGATGGAATATAGGATAGATTGAAAATGTGAGGGTGATTGTATGGCTGAAGTGGGCATATGCTGAATTGCCTAATAAGGAACAAGGAACTCAGCGATGTCATCCTAACAGTCGGTGCTATCGTAAACCTTGGGCTCAAGAACCTTGGCATGATGACCAGGGTTGGGATTAGATCTAGGGGGTGGTTGGGCTAATCGATCGACAAGTGCCTTGACAATTTTGTCTGTACTAGAAGTGGAATTAAGAGCCAGATTGGAATTATGAGTGGGGTTTGGATTTGAAACTTGAACAGGGTTTGGATTTGCCTCATCATCATCGTTATCATCAATTGGCTCTTCTTTGTCATCATCCTCATGTTCAGGAGGAGCGTTCCCACCTGATGGGCCAGCTTTGTGAATCGAAGGTTGTTCTGACAGCTGTCGAAGTGCAGAAATCTCCTGCAACTGACTTGGGACTTCTACGATGAAGGGTAGATTACAAGTAGTGGATCGAGTATTCATGATGGTCGTGATATGCAAAGATGATATGTGAAAAGAGGTGTGATCAGGTGTAGAAGTGTCAGGAACCGTATGCCGGCATGCCCGACTATTCATTTCAACCCAACTCCGCCTTGCTCGCTTATCCAACCATACGCCCACAGCCCACAAACTATATGCACCTTGTGTATCCGTCTTGGCATCACATGCTCCTGTCAATTCACTCCACTCATTTACA
>QLPI01002857.1:5347-19775 GCA_003314275.1 Chroogomphus rutilus | reverse complement strand
AGGGCAGTCAACATATGTGCGACTTCACGTTCTGTAGGAGGCCGTCCATCCTTGTATGACTGACCGCACAACGCTGCCATCATGTCATTGTCCTCCTAGAAACGGGTAATACCCCCTCAAAGCCTGATTCAAGAGCCCAAGACTAACAACTCACATGCATACGACCCTCCGCCTTGCGTTTCTTAATTATATCCACGTAAAAGTCACTCATAGCCTTCTGCGCAACATCGCGCTTTCTATAGCTCGGCAGGGGAAGGTTGGGAAACAACATGTGGACCGGTGTGAAGCCGCCATCGAGGTCATGGTACCTATCTGCAAACGTCTTATCGAGCGCTCCACGAATCTCGCGGCCCTGTAGCGTCCGCGCGGCGGTCAATATAGTAATTTCAGCCATCGTTTTATAACCGTGAAACAAGCCCCATTCGTTGATGTCCTGCAGTTGATAGGTGAAGAACGCGGGATCTTTCTCGAGAAAAGTCTCGACCTCGTTTTCGATCATGGGAACATAGGCGCGGAAGTTCTCCGTGGAAAGTCCCACCTTGACGAATCGTTTCTGCTCCATGAGGACGTGGTTGGGGCAATCGTAGACCTAGAAGAACAGTAAGATAGGTCGACAGTGAATGGAGCATAGCGCTGGAGTGCTCACCACGCCCGCACCAAACACTGGAGTTGTTAAGGGCTGATATGAGAATGAACTTTCAGTCACCTAATTGGAGAATCGAGGAGAAAAAGAAGAATTTTGCTTACCGTATAAGCTTCTTCTGCTGAGACTTCGGCCAACTTTCCACCAAGGATAAAGTTGCTGCCCTTGGGTCCCAATGCAACGGTCATACGGCGTCCAAAGAGGATAAACGTAAACACTTCGCCATGCTTTCACACAAACAGAAATAAGAACATTGTTTTTACGAGAATGTAAATAAAATCCAGACCTTAGCACGACACCTGGTCAAAAAATTCACGGGGTCATTTCCATAATTGATAGCAGAACCTATATATGGCAGCCAATGAAAAACAACAGGAGGTAAATCGGGATTTTTGGGTATAATCTGAAACAAAGAGAGAGATGAGAACAGTTAGATATAAGCAACCTGTGCACAATGTTCAATGAGACTTGCCAATTGCCGAAGCACATTTAGAATAACTGCAATCAAAGGCAAATTGATCACGAAGAGCGTCGCAAGGTACGGCAAGCTTGGAGGCGAGAGGCTAGCAGTAAATGATTCAACAAAAGGGAACGAAGAGTAGTTGGACATCGTGGACGAGAAGACAAAGCTCAAAGTCGACGCACCAGTGGGTAACTTCGACTGGGAAAATCGGACGATATGTTAGGCGGAGTTTGAACCCTAAAACTCGTGCCACCTTTCGGTAGTAATTTTGGTTGCTTCGACGGATATTCCCGGACGAATTCGTCCACAACAAGGTTCAGCTACCAAACCTAGCAGGTTTAATAGAGTTTTGCATTTCCGATATCCGTATAGCAGAGAAATGGTGCGTTCTAGAGACTTTCGATATATTTATTTTAAAATAACTTATATGCAGCCTCATGAGTTGTGATCCAACCAATTGCGTCCGACGTTTCTGTTTATATGATCAATGTTTACAGTGAAGCTGAGGGAATAAGGTCTCTCAAACTAGAGTTTAGCAAGGCCATATAACTCATGCCACATATCGATGAAGTCGCTCAGTGGTTATAAATTATCTTTTTTTTTTTTTAAAAAGATTGCCACAGTCTTATTCGAAAAATCTTAATATATTGATTTTAAAATACTTATATGCAGCCCCATGATTGTTGATCAAACCAATTGCGTCCAACGTTTCTGTTTATATGATCAATGTTTACAGTGAAGCTGAGGGAATAAGGTCTCTCAAACTAGAGTTTAGTGAGGCCATATACCTCATGCCACGTTATCGATGAAGTCGATTAGTGGATATAAATTATCATTTTTATCAAAAAAAAAAAACACAGAGGTTGCCACAGCCTTATATTGAAATCCCCTATACTTTCAATATAACAAAGGTACAATCGCCGAATAAACCATGTCCCAAACCCAAAAATCTGTCAACTCAGATAAGGTCCTTCAGATAAGCACACCACGACCCATATTACCACAATAAGGGCATCCATTACCATTACCAGCCTGTTTGGCAGTTTGGCAGAGATCCGAGGATGCCTGGATCATGTTCCTTGCAGACATGGTGAAATTCAAGGTTGAGATCTCGGGGTGTTTTTTTTTTTTTCACGTACCCTACTCCGTACTTAAAACCAGTCAAGCTAAGATGAGGAGGAGGTAATTATACCATAATAGTGGAATCCATTACCATTACCAGCCTTTTTGGCAGAGATCCGGGTATCCCTGAATCATGTTCCTTGCAGACATCGTGAAACTCAAGGTTGAGGGTTGAGATCTCTGTTTCTTTTTTTTTTTTTTTCACGACGCCGGATGTATATACCATATACCCTACTCCGTATTTAAAACCAATCAATCAAAGATGAGCAGAGGGTGGCAGTGGTTGGGGGTAATAAATACGCGCGTAAGATAAAGGGATAAAGTTTCAGCGATACATCGATTAACTCTTTCGATACATTGAAATAAAAAAAAGATATGTCACAGAAGAAAGAAGCAGAAGAAAAAAATCCAAGAGAGAAAGGGAAGGGGAGAAGTTTGATATGTCGCTAGTCAACTCACTCCGAAAATGCGCCAGCCCGTCAAAGTCCCAGTCCATCCATTCACCAAGTATTTGAAAAGAAAAAACAAAGGTGGTGAGACACCTGTTACGGCTCACCGTCTGATGATTGCTCGCTCGCTCGTTAGGCAGAGGAAAAAGGCCATATTCCGGTACGCCCTATTTTCTTCATCAATCCTCCTATATTCCTCGTCATCCTATATTCCTCGTCATCCTATGTTCCTCGTCATCCTATATTCCTCGTCATCCTATATTCTTCGTCATCCTATATATTCGTCGCCATCCTAAATTCGACACCATCCTATATTCGCCGCCATCCTCCAGAAAGGGCATTACCCCCCATCTGGTGCTGTGGACCGTGGCCCGCACGGTACAGTGATCGTCTTCCAAGGTTCGGCGGCCTCGCAGGGGTATTGACGTCCAAGCGGGGGGCATCTGAAAGTCCCACACCAGGAGGCCTGGGCGGCCTGGGCGGCACAGCGCCACTAGAAGGTGTTCCCCTCCGAGTAGAAAGTGCAGTTTCAGAAATCATAAACGACGAGTCAATATCCGAACTCGGATACGGCGTGTCAAGCTCATCATCATGCTCATCAAAGTCAGCGATGTTGTCGTTGTCGTTGATTTCTGCATTGTATGTTTTATTGTTTCGTGCTGCTTCTTCTGAGAGCGTAGGGCTGAGACGGACGGTTATAAAGCCCCATTGGGGGCTGGGAGGGGGGAGAACTGAGGGGGCTGTCTTGTGAGGTTGAGTAGGAAGATGATCGAACGAATGTGGAGCAGTGGAGTTGCGAGGAAGGTGAGATACCTGAGTAAGCGAAGTTCCGTAATAACTACGTGGACGAGATGGAGCTGTAAAAAAAAAAACACAAGTTGAAATGCGCAAACGATAATCTCTCAAGTCAGATGATATAAGAACTTACGCTGTGCAATTGCAGCTTGTGTCTTGAAAGGTTGAACGTTCTCAGGCGGCAATTTGATTTCGGTAGAGATGATGGGTGACTCTGGATCTGAATCTGAAAAAGATTTTCTCTCTCCACAGGGGATGCTTGATAATTTTCCGTAGAGGTGTTTTTTCCGGAGGAGCCACCAGCATAGTGCCACTGCACCCAGCAGGGCGAACGCGCCTCCAAATGCAGTGCCGACGATTGCGCCAGTAGATAGGTTCATTGCTGGGCTGGATTTTGACAAGTACGATGCAGCGGTTGGAGAGGCACCGTCTGACATGACTGTTGCAGTCCATAACGTTTTGCTCGTACTGCTACTGCTACTGTTACTGATTGGCATGGAGGAGGAGGAAAGAGCGGTGTCGGATGACATTTGTGGGGAAATGGATGTGGAAGTGGAGGAAACTGGTGGAGAGGGTGCAGGTGCAGGTGCAGGAGCTTCAGAGACGATAATAAAACTGTCAATGGTTATTTCACTGGTTGACCCGAACCTCGGATCTAAGAGGTTTTTGATCGTGATCGTATGTCCTGTATTCGGAAGGCCTGACTTGGAAAAGAGTGTAGTCTCATTGTGTGCCACAGAACATGGATGAGCTGCGAGCTAGGACGAAAGAGAAAACCATGAACTTACAACAACATCTGTGGGCTGCTGCGACCATGCATGTCCGTCTACAAGTTTCGCTTGTGAAAAATCCGTGCAGTCAATGCATATTGAATACAAAGCTGGGCCTGAACGCAAGAAACCACGCCAAAAGAACGAAGTGGCGTTCTCTGCAGTTGGGGTGGTAGTTAGATGTAAGGAATTTTGATGGGGAAATGTAACTGTATAACTATTAAACTTACGGGGAAAACTAAAGACGGCAGTGGCATTGACCGTGTCGGAAAACGCGAATGATCCTCCAGTGAGACCCTGACCTTGATTGGACCGCGCCCAGTTGGCAAGGGGAGAAAGAACAATGCTCGGATCCATATTGTCTACAGTTATTTCTACCGTTTGTGGTGCAGACGAAGCATTCCTAGGTAGAATCATAGCAACACAGAAAAAGAAAAAAAAAACGAGTAAGAGAACGTGTGTACGTGTGAGGTCTGTCAGAAAAGCCTATTTGCGGTGAGGAGGAGAAAGAGGCAAGAGTGATGACTTGGAGGTGATGGGGGAAAATGGGAAAGATGCATAGTGCTTCTGCGTCCCTTTCATCTGACAGTTTTTGTTTTTGTTTCTTGTAGGGGTGTACAATAAAGGGCTGAGTGCGCCGAGGTTGGAGCAGCTGACTTACATAAGCAATGGGTGATTGAGGGCCCGCTACTTTCAACCACAGGGCCTGGTCTCTCATATCATTCTGTGTGTGGATGAGGAAATCCACAAGACGACATCGCCAAGGATTTATTATCAAAACGAGGTCAGGTGCGTTTCGCTCCTCCCATTTCACCGTGTAGTTTCATGTTTCTACAGATGTTTTTAGTATCGAAGACGACACATTCGAAAACTTGCCGATTTTCTGCACAGAGTCAGGTTGTTAACTCGAGAGACAGAGCACCAAAAACACCAACCCCACACTGTCGCGTTATTCTAGTTCCTGTGCCCCGCATTTGCGTCTGCCTTTGTCGTATTCATCGTGTGGTCTCTTTATTTATTTCTATTTCTACAGATGTTCTCAATATCGAACACGGCACATTCGAAGACTGCCTGGCTTTCTGCACATGACACAGAGTGAAGAAGATTTCTAATGAGTTAATCCAAGACCGTGTAGTGCGTGAGACACGCTACCCCCTGCCATGTCGAATATGGAGATGATGATTCCTGTCTTGGGTGGTCTGGTATCTTCCGAGTGATGAGTTTGAGAGCATGAGGTCAATTTTGCTCCTCCAGCTCTCCCTGTTAGTATCACGGTGTGTGGATGAGGAAATCCACAAGACGAAATCACCAAGGATTTAATTACAAAAACGAGGTCAGGTGCTTTTCGCTCCTCCCAGATCATATTCACCTTGTAGTTTCATGTTTCTACAGACGTTTTCAGTATCGAAGACGACACATTCGAAAACTTGCCGATTTTCTGCACAGAGTCAGGTTGTTAACTCGAGAGACAGAGCACCAAAAACATCAACCCCACACTGTCGCGTTATTCTAGTTCCTGTGCCCCCGCATTTGCGTCTGCCTTTGTCGTATTCATCGTGAGGTCTCTTTATTTATTTCTATTTCTACAGATGTTCTCAATATCGAACATGATACATTCGAAGACTGCCTGACTTTCTGCACATGACAAGAGTGAGGAAGATTTTTCTAATGAGTTAATTCAAGACCCGTATAGTGCGTGAGCCATGCTACCCCCTGCAATATCGAATGCACGGCGATGACGATTCCTGTCTGGGGTGGCCTGGTATCTCCCGAGTGATGAGTTTGAGAGTATGAGGTCAATTTCACTCCTCCAGCTCTCCCTGTTAGTATCCACGCTACCCCCTGCAATGTCGAATACGGAGATGATGATTCCTGTCTGGGGCGGCCTGATATCTCCCGAGTGTGGAGTTTGAGAGCTCGAGGTCAATTTCACTCCAGCTCTCCCTGTTAGTATCACACTGCATCACAGAATTCTTGCCCTCAGATGAACACCCGGCGGAGTCCGGAGTTGAGTACCACAAGATTTGCAGGATAGAATCATTATATAAAAGAAGCCAATGCCATTGGAGGCATGAGGGATCGGAAAGTATCGAGTTTTGAGTTGATTTGATTTAACGTGTCCCGGAACCTACCCGAGATTGTCAACTTCATACCCACGCTTCATTTCCTCTGCGCTTCCTCCACACCTTACATTCTCCTCTGAATGTCGTCTACAGCCGTATACTGCCTCTCAGGAATACATGACGCGGCGCACCTATTATCTATTATCTATTGAAGTGTCGACTCTGCGTTCATACCGTCAGTCACCACGGTATATCAGTATCAGATTACACTTGACTTGGTCTCAGTTGAAACACCCGGCGGAGTCCGGAGGGAATAGTTTGCTTTTCGAATCATGTATGTAAAATACGGGGTGCCATGGTTACACGGGGGATCGGAAAGTATCGAGTGTTGAGTTGATTTTGACTTACGTGTTCGTCTCTTCTACAGTTCAAACTGGCTCACCCCCAGTCGGTTGTCACGGTTATTAGAGTACCCGTTGACGGAATGGAGGTGAACACTCAGCACAGGATCACCAAGCATGAGCGGGTAATAGCTGCCGCACGAAATCTTCAAAGGTCCCTGTTACCCCAGTGCCTAGTCTCGTGGCTCCGAGAGGTGTGGGGTAAAATGTAGATATTTGGGGTCAGATAGATAGGTCCGGAGTTGGTGGCTGTCGGAGATCGACAAACGTTGAGGATAATTGTTTGGTAAACGCTAGATAGCAGCGCCGGCCGGGTACACTTGCGAAGAATCGGACCGATTGAGTTAGTTTTCAGGCACGACAGGCAGCGTGACCAGATAACGAGTGCATAGGGCAAGTTGCAGTGAATTGCTTGAGCGGAATACGTGAGGCGCGTTGCTAGGCGAGTGGGTAGTGTCTTTGACAAGGGTGTGGGGGTAGGTCACGTGCCCCCCAGACGACAATACAGTCGACAATACTGCAAGCGAGATTCTAATACCCACCCCGTGCGGAGTGGCTATATTGGGCGTCGTGGCGCCAGCGGCAGCTCCTCTTCTCCGCCATGTCTCCTCATGGTCCCCTGATAGCTCGCACGATATCGTGTGACAAGTAACCAGTCCGGATCTTTCGCTATCAGCTATAATCGGGGCCACCTTCCGTCTTCTGCGTTCCAGCTGGCTTTCTTCTTGAACCACTCACTCACTTCACGATGGTGGCCCATGTTGAAGACATCGCAGTCGTCGCCGAATCTGCAGACCGCCCCTCTATTGAGAAACATGCCCCGGAGGACTCTGTTGAGGGCGATGGGAAGGAGATCTCTCGCATTCCGGACGAGCGTGAGATGGGGCTGTATGAAGAGGGCGTCGAGTTCCCGACGGACGAGGAGATTGCTACGCTTCGACGCGTGGCGGATAAGATGCCAGTAGGCGCGTTCGCCATCGTCATCGTCGAGCTTTGCGAACGGTTCGCGTTCTATGGTACGTCGCATGTGCTGTTCTTTTCTGTAGCTTTTTTTCTCATCTGTTCACAGGTCTGTCTGGCCCGTTCCAAAACTACCTGCAGAACCCCATCCCCCCCGGGTCTACTACCGGTGCGCCGACCAACGGCAACGCTGGGACCGCAGGTGCACTGAACCTCGGCCAGACCGCCGCGACCGGCCTCCAAAACATGTTCCAATTCCTCGCCTACATCACCCCCATTTTCGGGGGAATCATCGCAGACGCCAGGTGGGGCAGGTACAAGACCATCACTGTGTTCTGCGTCGTCTACTTCATCGGCTTGCTCATCATGTTCCTCACCTCCCTCCCCACCGCGCTCGCACATGGCAGCGGAGTCGCCGGGTGGTGCGTCGGCGCCGTCGTCGTCGCGATCGGCACCGGCGGCATAAAGTCAAACGTCTCCCCTCTCGTCGCGGACCAATACCGCAAGACACGCATGTTCATCAAAACGCTCCCCTCCGGCGAGCGGGTGATTGTGGACCCTAATGTCACGATTACACGCATATACAACCTGTTCTACTGGTGCATTAACGTCGGCTCGCTCTCCTCGATCGCGACGACCGAGCTTGAGCATAACGTTGGATTTTGGGCAGCGTTTCTTCTGCCCACGATCGTGTTCCTCGGGACGCCGATCGTACTGATTTCGGCACGGTCGACGTACTATAAGGTCCCTCCGCGTGGGTCTGTTGTTGCTGAGACGTTTCGTGTTGCGAGGATTGCGCTGCGGGGGATTTGGACGCATCCTATTAATTATATTCGGGAGAGCCGCAGGACGGGTGTGTGGGCACGTGCCAAGCCCTCGTTTGTCTTTGGCGATGCGGATGCGAAGGACAAGCAGGAGATCGCTAAGAAGAACAGGTGGCTTACATGGGGTGATACAGAAATAATTTTTTTATTTTGTTGTTTCTTTTGTTGACTGTTCTGCATAGATGACGCGTTTGTTGATGAAGTGAAACGAACGGCCAAGGCGTGCCAGATATTCTTGTTCTTCCCGGTTGGTTGATTTTGTGTTGTGTGTGCGTGTGCGCTGATGATGCGATTTTGTGCCCCTCCCCCCCCTTTTTTTTTTCTCTCTCTTTTTTCTCTTTTTGGGGGCAAAAACACAAAATAGCTCTATTGGATCTCGTACAACCAGATTACGACCAACTTGGTGTCGATGGCGGCGGATATGTCGTTGCATGGCGTGCCGAACGATTTGTTCCAGAACTTTGACCCAATTGCTCTTATTATCTTTATCCCGGTGAGTCGGTCGGTTTTTTCAGATATATGTGTCGTGTATGCGACGATTTTATGCGCGGTTTGATCTGGCATTTTTTAATGCGCGTTTTTGACTTGACGGTTTTATGCGTGTTTTCGTTTTTGACCTGACGTTTTTTAATCCACTCTCTGACCACGCTCACTGCCGCAGATCATGGATATGTTAATATACCCGGGTCTCCGCCGTATCGGTTTCATTGCGCAGCCTATTTTCCGAATTTTCCTTGGGTTCATGTTTGGTACTGCTGCGATGCTGTATTCTGCAGTGCTTCAGGTGTGTGATGCGTATACTATTTTTTTTTTTGGTGTTCTCGATGAATGATTGAATTGATGGGTGTTTTTTTTTCTTGTTTCTTGTTTCTTGTTTGTTTCTTGTTTCTTGTCTCTTAATACTCATTGCTTATCGTTTACTGATTTGATGCGCCACGAACAGCACTATATATACAACACGAACCCGTGCGGCAGCTTTGCGACGGGATGCTCGGATGCCAATGGGAACCCGACCCCGTCGACGATTAGTGTGTGGATACAGGTGCCGGCGTATGTGCTGATTGCGCTCAGCGAGATTTTTGCGTCGATTACTGGGTGGGTGTTTTTTTTTTACACCTTTTCATTTATGATTATTTGTTCATTGATCGTTTGCGTTTTTTTTTGTTTTTATATTTGAACTTTTTTTTTTTTTTTTGACTCGGTGCTTGGTGCACTTGGCTCTTGGTTCGCTCGGCGCTTGGCTCACTTGGCACTTGGCTCACTCGGCACTTGGCTCACTCGGCTCTTGGCTCACTCGGCGCTGGGCTCGCTTGGCACTTGGCTCACTCGGGACTGGACACTCGGCATTAAACAGCTTGGAGTACGCGTATAATAAGGCGCCGAAGAGGATGAAGTCGCTGGTTATGGCTGCGTTCTTATTTACGACTGCAGTTGGGAATGTGAGTGTTTTTTGTTTGTGGCTGTTGCTTTATTTATTTTATTTATATTAACTTTTTAACTTTGTGCTTTGATAGGGTATTAATGCGGCGTTAGCGTACGTTCCCCTTTCTCTCCTTCCCCCCTCCCCCTCTCTATCCCCATCTCTATCTGTTTACTTCTGGTTGAACTCATATTCTGCATTTTCATTCCCATTTGCGCTGTGTCCATGTTTTACATCTGGATTTTGCATATCATTTGCGTATCGGTGACGACGCTGGTTAACACTCACTTGACATCTATCATCCAATACCTAACACCTAACACCTATCATCTAACACCGAACGTCTAACAACGAACATCTAACACCGAACATTGAACACCGAACATCTAACACCTATATCCAACACCTAACAACTATCACCTAACATCTAACACCTAATACCTATCATTTAACACCTACCACCTACCATCTATCACTTAAACCAAACCTCTAACACCTAAAACCTAACATTTATCGTCTAACATCTAACGCCTAACGCCTAATAACTGACATTTGAACACCGGACACTTGAACACCGAACATCTCACATTTAAACACCGAAACATCTGACCCTTTAACACCGAACACCTGACACTTTAACACCGAACACCTGACACTTTAACACCTAACGCCTAACATCTACCCCCTAATACCTGACACATTAACACCGAACACCTGACACTTTAACACCTAACGCCTAACATCTACCCTAATACCTAACATTGTAACACTTATCACCTAACGACGACTCCTACACCACCCCTCCAGACCCGTCGCCATCGACCCAAAGCTCGTAGGTAACTACTCCGGCATCGCCATCGCGAGTTTCATATCGGGCTGCGTGTTTTACTTGTTGTTTTACAAGCGCGACCGTGTTGGTGAGTCATGCTCGGTATATGTGGCGTTTTTTTTTTTCCTTTCTTTCTCTCAAAGTGGTTGCATTTTTTTGTTTTTTTTTTGTTTGTCTCATTCTCATGACTGACTGAACTTTTTGCTTTTTTTTTTATCTCCTCTCGTGACGCACTCACAGAGGAAGTCGAGAATGCGATCGGCAAGGGTCCTCGGTACGACAGTGCAACGACGCTTACGCAAGACCAAGACCATGTGCACGCCAACGCCCATGCCCATGCGGTGGACCCGGATGAAAAATTGCCGAATGGGCCTGCTACTACGTATGTTTAGAGTTTAAGGAAATGAAGGGTCAGCCTTGTTTCGATGCATGAGTGTAGGATGTGAAGAGGGATTGGGGGATAGGACTGTGATTGTGAATACGAATAATGATATGAATGCTTGTAGGGATTGTGATCCCTGGGGTTGGGTTGGGTCGTTTTGGTGGTTTTGGTGATTCTAGTGATTCTACGATGCGTAATGACAATGTTGGTGATGACTTGGGGTAAATGTTTTTTTTTTTCTCTGACTCATGATTTCTACTGTTGTAAATGCGCGCTGAGAGGTACTAGCATGTATAATTCTCTCTCTCAGCTTGTATCTACCATAGTTCAATTTTGAGAGTGATAAGGATTATTGTATCAGACGTGCCTGTTGTGCTTTTTGTTTGTCATGTTTTTTTTTGTGCTTTTTTGAGGTTTCTTTCTACCTGTCTTGAGCTGAACAACAAACAAATATATATATATATATATATATATAACAATAATCAGTAGTGAACCTCTGCATAATTAAGGACTACATCGATATCGCACCAAAGCAATAAAATGTTACCCCCCTCTGTCTGGCCTTCGTTCCAGCAGCACTCTGCCCCCATCATGGGGCACCTAATGCCCCATGCGCCTCCCCGGCTCGCACTCTCCAGTCGGACTGCACCGCAATACCATACACAGCCAGCCTGTGACTGCCCCCTGCCCCCTGCCCCCTCCTTTCTGCATAGAGGTCTTATTTTTCTCTTGTGTTAATTTCTCTCTTGTTAATCCACCTATGGGCATGGGATGGGAGTGTATTTACACCGTAAGTTATGGTGCACTATAAGCGCCTGGCGCTTTGAGCAGTTTAATTGATATTCTATCCATCTATCTATCTAGGGTGAGAATGGGAATTGTGATGTTTGTTTGGAATTATGATGTTTGTTGGGAGGTTTGAGATCGCAGTGTGGGGGTTGGTGCGACTTTATTGGCTTGATGTATGAAATGGCCCCAACGTGTAAATGGCCCCAACGTGTAAATGGCCCCAATGTGTAAATGGCCCCAACGTGTAAATGGCCCCAATGTGTAAATGGCCCCAATGTGTAAATGGCCCCAACGTTGTAAATAGCTCACGTATGAATGGCTCACACGTATGGTTGACTCACGCGTATGAATAGCTCACACGTATGAAATTGACTCAGGCGAACGCCACGTCTGGAAAGGCTTTGTCAGAAGAATACAAATACACTGGCAAGCTGTACACTGGAAGGCGAGCCGATGATTGATGATTATGGTCTTATTGATATATATGTGTAATATGCGCAATAAATATGTGTCGAAAGTGAGAGGGGCAAGTGGGAGGGGCAAGGGCGTGGTTTGAGTAGTTGAGTTGAGTAGCTGGGAAAATGGCATATCGTATATCGTATATCATATATTGTATATAGTGGTTGTGGTACTGCAGGGGGGAGAGGGAGGGAGCAAGGGAGGGTGGATAAATCATATTTCACCAACGTCAAAAGCCATGATATCCAATACCAATACGAAAAATATAGGAAAAAGTTCTTTTAAAGTCCTCTGAGGCAAAGGCTTTTTGAAGATTACATACATGTGGAGGCACCTCGTTCAACGGGTCTGCTAGCTTGACGGGATAATGGACGGATGAATATTGATACTCTTGTTGTGTGAATGTGAATGGACTAACATTGGATGAATTGGTGGGGGGCACCCGTTGTTTTTTTTGCTACTTTGACGAATACTGGAGGGATAATGATTCTTAATGTCAATCATACATGCTATAACAAGTCATATACATATTATACATATTACAAGTTCATCAAAAACATCATTACGATCGCGTATCCTCTGTTAGCCTGACCTCTTTTATCCACAACAGACCGTTATGGTTGAGAGGATGCGTCCTGTCCTATCCCGCCAAAAAAACTCCTCTACTCCTGATGAGCGATCTCTCGGCACCCATAATATCCGAAGAATTGTGGTTCGAGGATGGGGATACCGTGTTAAGTGTCACAGAGGATAGTATTGAACACCACTTCCAACTTCACCGTGTCATCTGGACCGTACACACTCCCCTCTTTGGCGACATGTTGTCCATCCATCTCGCAGCCATCGGATGGCAAAATTTCGAAAGTACCTTTCCAAGACGATTCCCGTCCAATAATGCACTGCGCTCTCTGAGTTACACTTTACCGTGGATGGTCGGTTGTGAATGCATCTTTATTCCCTAAAACTCTTCGTCTCGAGAGTAGCCTGGATTGTGACCTTTGATATTGCATTTGGAATCTTGCTGCTTTCCCCACAAGAACCAATTCGTAGGGTTACAGAAATGAGGAAGCTTCTGGAGGATCGACCACTAAATCGTTCTCGATGTCCTTCCCCCTCACGTTTGATTGGACCTAGAGGAGATAGAATACACGAGGCCTTGAAGGCCATCGAGATCGGGTAACATTGTCAGGTGAAGGAGCTTCTCCCGACCACATTTTACGAGCTTGCGTGTGTGCTTGGGGAACAACATGAGTCAAGACACACCACAGATTTCTCGGGATAGAATGTAAGAGGCCTTGAAAGCTTGTATGGGTGTGCTTTGCGGGGCGAGATGGGAGGACAGCGAACGGCATCTTTCTCGAGGGAAACCGTCCCAAAGCAAGGAGGGCAGCAATCGTTCCACGACACATCAGTCGTTCAACTGTTGTACGGAGGGTGGATCCTATAGGTATATCATACCTGTCGCTGGCTTTGTTGAAGCTGTTGCTTTCCTTGCATGTTTCGATCCAACTTTCAACGACCCCAATCGCTTCTCGCATCGCGCACATCCAACCGACAGTGGCATTGACGTGTCACGAGAAAGCAGTGGTGCGAGCTCCTCTCATGTCGTTCCCCGAGCACACGCAAGCTCATAGTGATAGAATGTGGTCAGGAGTAGCTCATGGACCTGGCAGCGTTGCGCGGTCTCGACGTTCTTCCAGGCCTGGTGTGTATGATCTCATCTACACCCAATATACGTGAGCGGGGAAGGATATCCAGACAATTGAGTGGCCATCCTCCAGTAGCTTTAGCTTCATCATTTGTTGTAACCCTATGCATTGGTACTTGTGGGCGATTCGCACGATTCATAATGCAGAATCCAAAGTGACAATTTGGGCTACTCTTGAAACGGAGAGTTTTCATTCTCGAAAGACAGAAATCCACAACGTACCGTGGAGAGTAAAGTGCGCTGAAGAGAGCAGTGACGTGTTGGACGGAGTCGTCTTGGAGAGGCACCCTCACTTTGTGTTTCGCCATCCAATGGGTGCGGGATGGAGAAAATGTCACGAAGGGGTGGGGG
>QLPI01002856.1:0-10129 GCA_003314275.1 Chroogomphus rutilus | reverse complement strand
TAAAACCGAAATTTAAACAAGGAGGTTAACGAGGAGTGTGGGGGGCAAATAGGGCAAATAGGGCAAATAGGCAAATAGGCAAATAGGCAGATATATATAGTTGGATAGTTGGGGAAAGTGAAGTGTGTGTATTAATTACCTGAGTAGTGTCGGAAGCGTTGGTCAGGAACATTGTGTATCCAGTGCTAGCGGGGACGTTGGGAGCGGCTATCGTGAAGCTGCAGTCGAACGTGGGTACTAGGAGAGTCGCAAGGAAAGGGAGGGGAGGGGAGAGGGGGGGAGGGTGGTCGTCAGTCAAAGATCCGTAAGAACGGACTCTTTGGGATTATGAGAGATGTGGGTTTGAAAAACGTACTGGCACCAGCGATTGATAAATTGCCAGAGAGGATCTGCTGGTTTGAGTTCATTACCACAGCGTTGAAGCCTGTCAATAGATAAATAAATAAATGATTTTTTTTTGAATATTGTAAGAGGGGTATATATATATATCAACCAAAAAATTTGAGAGAGAAAACGTACTAGGAATCAACGCCTGGGTGGTAGGATCGCAAGGCGACCACTACAAACGTGTTACAATAATGTGTGCGGTCAACGGCGCGGCTGATGAACCCCCTTACCGCAAGTGTGTTCTTCGAGCTCAAAACTGCATATCAAAACAAACAATACAAACGTCAGTTCATATACACAGCAATCTTTTTTACATCAAAAGGCTGTACGTACCCCACCTGTCAAACAATATCCAATAGCCAATTCAGGGTTGATGAGTTTTTTGTTTTTTTTTTTTGACATTTTGGCGCAAAGTACTTGCCATGTGTTAGGGCCTGGTGAGGTAATTGACAATACACTTTGAGCTGCTGCAGAAGCCACAAGAGAGAGCGCAAGAACTTTGGACAACATTTTTTTGTGTGGACGGTGGGAAGACAAAGGATAAAAGGACCGTGATATGGGTTCACACCGACGTGGTCGAGGAGAAGCGCACAAACTCCAAAAGCGGAGATTGAAAAAAAAATTTAAAAAGATGGAAACAATTTTTCACATTTGTCTTTCTTAGTACATACTCGAAGCATGAATCACTAAAATGCATAACTATCTTCTTTCTGCTCTCTGTTTCAGTCTAATGAGAGAATCTAACAGATACCCGAGTTGGCGATGGTGATCTTGCTCTTCGTAGTGCCAGATGCAGATCCCTGCTTCTCGACAAGGGTCACAACCTACACTCATTGTTAGAAAAGAGTAAAAGAATGCGTCCATTTGGTCAACTTACCTCCATGCCCTCGACGACCTCTCCGAATACGACGTGTTTTCCATCGAGCCACTGAAATGTCATCAGATATAGTCTTAGATGTATAAGCCGAGTGGTCTCATACCGAGGTCGCCACCGTAGTAATGAAGAACTAACGATCCAGGCGATATAAGACATCTAAATGAGTATAACGGTCAATTATCATGGACACACCTGGGAACCGTTAGTGTGCTTTCCAGCGTTGGCCATGGAAAGCTGTCCGGGCTTCGTGTGTTTCACAGAGAAATTCTCATCTTGAAAAGAAAAAAAGTAAATAATTATCACTAGATGAAAAAGTACACAAGTTTCCACCTTCGAACTTGGTACCGTAGATGGACTTTCCGCCGGTTCCATTGTGGTTCGTGAAGTCACCGCCTGGCGTGTGGGATGTCAACAAAACGCTAGCATTTCGATGGACAACACACATACCCTGAAGCATGAACTTTAGGGGGGGCATTGCTGCAATTTAGCCACTGCTCCAATTGAATAATTATCACCAAACATTACCTGAGGAATGACACGATGGAAAATCGATCCCTTGTAGCCAAAGCCGTGCTGACCGGTAGCAAGCTCACGGAAGTTCCTAGCCGTCTTGGGAACTACATCGTCGAACAATACAAAGGTAACCCGACCCCTGCATACAGGTGAAACAAGGGATTTAAAAACGTGTGAAAGTGGTGCTCACACAGGTTGGTCGTTAATGGCTACGTCGAAGAAGACCTTTGGCTGGGACATAATGAATAAGTTTTGAGCTGAGAGTGGTGGAGATGGTGGTTTGAAAGAAAGGCTGGGGGGCGGTAATTGCCTTACAAGCTCCCCCTTTTGAAGGTTGTCGGTCGGAGTTCAGATTGTGATCTCATCGATATCAAACAATCAACATTATTTTCGCGATATCAGTGCAATATGCATGATGTTACATAATCTATCTATCACCGAATGGAAAAAAAGACTGGTCAGCGGGGTCCTCTACCATCATACTGTTGGAGCACAGAAGAAAACCCAAGCCGCACCAGTCATATTAAGCAGGGCGCTCGCTGCAAACTATGTACAGGCTGGAGCAGCAAATGAACCGAATCGGGGGGTATGACGCCATCGTTCCTTGTCATATTTTGAGGGTGAGAGTCAATCAAGCACTCTTTTGACTTTCCCTTAACGTCCTCTCAAGTTGGGCGAAAGCAGCCATGCTGGCATCAAGTTCTGAGAGCGGATCTTTGCCCGTCGATTCATCTCTATCTGTTACATTTGGCTAGAAGGAGAGCCTTAGTCGCGGTCGAGACAACGAGTTATAGACGCCCGAGGTTAAACGGCTCACCCCGATTTCTCCGGGCCACTGGGCGACTGGCACATTCTGCGACCGTAGCGTGGAACGCATCAACTCGATAGCCTCTCGGTAACTCTCCAAGGAAGTCAGATAGAGATCGTAGACGCATATAGTACAGCCTAATAACGTAACTGTTGCCATGTTTTGGGTCCAGATCTAGATACGGCACTTGCCTGACATGCAACAGTCTATGAATTAATGATAAGCGAGATGGGATCCAGAACAGAACTAGTTGTCTACACACACCATCTGACTCAGGCGCCTTGGGTTTCTCAGGAATCACCATCCCTCGAAATGTTTTCGGGAGGGGTGGCTTAGAGGGAGCATGCGTGACATCATCGTCGTGTCGATCATCGTTCGTCAAAAATGCGTTGTCCGGGTATGTTTCCGATCCACCAGCTCTGGAAGATCCCTCCTCCCTATGTCTGATATACTTGGATAGCCGCACATCACGGTGTGTAAGATCTTGCCCACCCCGTTTTTCCGTCTTCTCCGCAGCCATATGCGATTCCGGCGCTAGCGATGTAACTGGTCTAATTATCCCATGAATACGAGAAGATAATAAATATTTCAGGGCTGGACGTCCGTCTTGGAAATAGGATAGCCTGTGAACTTTGAACATCCATGGAGTGGGAGCCACAATGCCAGAGAACGTGCGTGATGAGTGATGAGTCAGCCGAACTATCGCAAGCGCTATTACATCTCTATCGAGGAAGGTGTTGACCCTGCATTGTAAGATGCGGCTTAACATCAATGTTATTTGCCCTGGCAAGCTTCGCCCCAGATGTCAGTCAATACCGTGTTACATAATTTATTGGCAAAGCATCGTGCGCCAGCTGAAATTAAAAAAAAAAAGAAAAAAAAAACATGATTTAGTCCGCGAAATTACGAAATTACGATTATTCCTTCCAGCTCCACAACTTGAAAGTCCACAACTTGGAAGCTTCATACGCCTATACCCGCGAACCAGTGTGAGGCAGTCCAATGCTGAGTGTAAACAGGCTCGAAGTATACTATAATACATTTACCATCCAGGTACTGAGCAATGGGTACACCCTTTGAACGTTTCGGGTCATGGCTTTTGCGGCACTTTAAAGCGCTCCGTCACCTTCTCCATCTTCCTCAAGCCTCACTGCACCAGCACCAGGGAGAGGACCATGCCTTATAACATTTATCGTTCCCCAGACGCTCTTAGCAACAGCCCAAACGCTAACAATGGCAAACGAAAAGGCAAACCACGCTATGATGTGCTGAGAGTTGGTGTCCTATTCATCAATAAAATTCGTTTTTAGTAATCTTATGGATGAGAACGATAAAATACATACTCTGTGATTAATCTGATGCGCAAATATAGCGAATTGGCCGAGTGCAAGAATTAGTGACATAGGTATGTCACCAGGGCGGGAAGAGAATGCGGCGAGATGGGCCATGCCAGACAAGATACAGCTATATCGTTTTGGACAGGGTGAGTAAATGTATCTCTGTGGCTATCAAGATATGGATAATAATCTTACAGAATCCATACCGCGAAAATTTTGGACCATAGGCCGGCAATGAGGGCGATGGGAGAAAATGCTGCGAAAGTATTGACAGCCAAAACGACTATTTTGAGAAAGTTTCAGAAACGCAGTTCAGAGATTTAGACGAGGAAAAAAAAATTGGACATACAAATCGTCCATCCATTGAACAAGGAGAATGGGAGCTGTCGACGTATGAGCTATGTATCAGAGATCATTATACATCTATCTTACGTGGATAAGAACTGGTATAAAAATTGTCAATTATATGTGTATATGTAGAGGAGCGCAGGGACAAAAAAAACGCACTCTCGTCATTGAGGTCCAAATCATACTCGAGACGATAGCGTCTTTTCACAATACGGTTTGTGTGATCTGCCAGAACAGCGACTACAATAGCAAAGATCCACGATATAATGTACCACTGCCTGAGCCATGTTCCGGTCCAGAAGATACTGAGAATCATAAGTAGCGGCCACCGACTTTAAAAAACCAAAATAACAGCGTCAATAAGGCAGATATACTAAAGTCACAGGAGACATACAAGTTCAGGGCTCCGACGACAATGTCCCTCCCTCTGTCAGTCCATTGAGCATAGGCGACAGTACCCGCAAAAAGGATATGGACCAGGACGAGTGCGATGTAGATCCACGGAGCCGGCGCCAAGAAAGTCTCCTTTCCTATCCCATACCCATATTTCCATTGATCTTCAGGATCAATTCCAGTATAATCTCTCAAACCGAACGACAGCGAAAAAGCAAAAACGTTTGCTGCGGTGAACCACAAGAACGTAAGAATATTCAGAAGTTGAAGAGTGAAATACGAGCGCAGAGCAACCTTTTGAAAGGGGGATATTCAGAAAATGATAATAGAATGAGGTACGTTCATTTTTACCATTATAGCTTGCTAGCAACGATGAGAGAGAGGAAATGTTTTAGTCGCACTGGCTGTCTCGTGACCATGGACAGCACGTGATGTGACCTCAAGTAGGCTGACTCACACTATCCATCCTAACGACGATGGCAACAGCATACTACGAGTTCTATCGTGGATCATCGTATGGGGGTAGTCTCGTCTCGTTTCCATAATATATTGACATTGCCACAGGATTGGAATGGCTCTAACCGATTCCCTTGACGAACTTATCACCAGCGGTGCCATTACACCACAACTTGCCATGAAGGTTCTTATGCAGGTATGTATATCGCTCACATTTATTACGTCTGCATGTGGAGCTATGGGTCCTCATGAGCACATCTCAATCTAGTTTGACAAATCCTTGGCGGACACATTGGTGAAGCAGGTTAAGACAAAAACGACTTTAAAGGTCCGTTTTGCGTTTGAGATCACACTGCCACCCTCAGTTATTATATGTCCACGCATGCTCAATTTATGCACGTATGCACGTTAGGGTCATCTTAAAACCTACCGGTTATGTGACGACGTCTGGACATTCATTGTCAAGAACCCGCAATTTAAGATGGAAAGTAATGAGGTCGTTTCTGCTCCTAAAATCAAAATAATAGCATGTAAAAATGCTGACGCACCCGATGGGAAGAAGTAATGCTCAACAGGAGTGGCTTGGCCTCTCATCCACATGGGCTAGGTCGGTGGTGCAGCGGCACGTGTACTATTATGTTTTTTTTTCCTGGTATATTTTCATCGAAGCATCTTCTTCATTGGATCGAGGAATAATGTATAGATCGTTAATTATCTGTTCGTTGTCTTGTCATATACGGTGATCTTAGAACAAAAACTCTCTGAGCAGTACATCTTGAATAAAGTCAGAACTTTCACGTGCATTTGCATTCAAATCGAGACAATGCATTGGTTTTTTCTGGTTCCTGATCTTTCTTAGGTATAGTTAGGATATCATTGTCGTTCAGCGACCGCTATTGTAGAAAAGAGTTGATACTTTGCTGCACTTGGTATACCTTGCAGAGCTGCTTACCGAGTGTGGAGCGAAGCAGACTGCCTCAATTATTGACACGTTATACTTGATTCAAATAAATAAATTCGACGTCTCGAAGCTATCAGTATACTCTAGAACATATGTCGAGTTTTCATGCAAATTATTACCGTACTCCACCCAATTTTTTTTTCAAGCGAAAACCGGAAAAACGGGTCTGACGCGTCAACAACCGCACACCGCACACCTCACACAAATACCATCAAACACTTTACCTTAACTTAAACGCGTCAAACGACTCGCGTGATACCACCCTCCATTTTTTATGGCGGCGTCCTCTCCCCTAGCGCGTTATCCCTCTAGAACTAGAAATCCAACTCGCCAACTTCAAATGTATCAGCCTGGCCTGTCATCTCCGCTTTCGGGATCCTCCTCTCCCACTTACAATGCGGAAACTAGACGCAATGTGGAATCAAGACGCAATGTAGAATCCAGACGCGATGTGGAATCCAGACGCGATGAGGAATCCAGACGCAATGTGGAATCCAGACGCAAAAGGCAGTATAAGGCGCAAAGCTCTTCGCGCTCGGCTCTTCCGAAACTGAATCTCTTGAGTGCGCTTGAGGAGACGCCTCAGAAGGAATTTCTGCGCGAAAGGTTTAAAGCGCAGTGTCTTGAACGCGCGAGAAAGCGGCGAAGTTGCGTCTTACAGACGAGTAGGGAGATTCGCTATGCGAATGAGAGTAGTAGTAGTGATTCCTTTGAAATGGATGACGAGATATTGGATGATGGAGATGAGGATGTTTTCAATGATGAGGTACGAGAGCTATTTACACTCACTTACACCTTGTTTCGTGACTAATGACTAATCTTGTAATCATAAGATTTATCGTAGAGTCATGCTCAATGAGGCGCACAGAATTCAATATTCAAAAAGAGTGTCCTTCGAACAAGAATTTGGGAGCTCCATAGATCCTAACATGTACGAAGATATGGACGCATTGGAGAAGGAGTATACAGGTAGGATTGATTTTCCATTGCCATTGCTTGAGCTCTCAACTCAAAAGAAATCCCTTTTTTTAAAGGTCATGCATCACGGCAACGGGATGTTTCACCGCCGGCGGATGAGGATGATGAGCTTATACAAGAGTATCTGGCTGAGCTCGAGGAAATGGAACGGTGGGAGGCACAGAAATCAGCTATGGGTGTGCCTACTGGTGTCATCGATATTGACTCGGAAGACCCCAGTGAATTAGAACGTGCTTTTACCATCGGTGTGTTTTTCTCTGCCATGCCATGCATTTTTCATCGGCACTCTTGAATGCCAAACTCACTTTTTTATTTTTTTATTTTTTGCAGAAAATAGTGTAGATCCTCCCTCACCTTCGCAATCCATGTTTAGCGATTTCCACATGTCGTCCCCCTTATCCTCCCCATCTCGTGGCCATGCTTCCGGTATCTCTTCACCGCTACGTGCCACATGGAGCTGCCCTTTTTGTTCCACGGAAATATCAAGAACTCATATTGCATGTGCCGCTTGTGCTACACAACATCCCTTAGATAACGCCCGTTTATATTGGTTTGATACCGACTCACATCCAGGGGTGCATGAGAGGCAAGTTATACATTACTCTCTTTTTTTTTTTTTGGTATTTACATAACTTGGCAATATTATTTCTAGCAATCATATTCCCTTAGCGATTAAAGCGCCAAGTGAAAGCGGTGTCGGGGTTGTTATGCTTTGCGGAGCAATCGAATGTGATTGGTGTTTGGCACTATGAGGAGATGATGTTTGGAGCGTTGCTAGGACTTGACTTGTAATTTATAATACGGATTTATTGGACATAGCTAGGTTTTTTTGTTGATGAGTGAATGCGTCACATTATATTTGGCTTGGGTGGCTGATTCTCCGAGATCTTAAACACACGTATAAATGAGTTTTTTTGCCAGGCTTTTTTTCCGCTTGTATTATGCATTACTGCGGGTGTGGGTAGGTCAAATTGTTCAGTGATTAATTGGCGAACGTTGAATCAGGAAAAAACATACCTATATGTTCTTTTTCAAATATTTCGCATATGAACGCTATTCGCTGGTTTAGAGGTTCCATACGAGGATCAAGCCCTGTCACCCTGTCAGTGATAAACCCATTTTCTCAATCGTTCAGGGAAGCAGTACGAACGGATGAATTTTGTCACTACATAGTCATTATCGATGTGATTGAAAACCGGAACTATCGACTATTTCGAGAATGAGTCCGCTGTGCGGGAGGCGCGTCACTAGGGTCTCGGTTGATGTTTTTGTTACACTATTGAGTCCGCTGTGGGGCGCGTCACCAGGGTAGTGAAAGCGGTGTTGGGGTTGTTATGCTTTGCGGAGCAATCGAATGCGATTGGTGTTTTGGCACTATTACAAGATGTTTGGAGCGTTGCTACGATTTAACTTGTGGTTTATAATTTATAATACGGATTTATTGGACATAGCTAGGGTTTTTTTGTTGATGAGTGAGTGAAAAAAATGCGCTACATCATATTTGGCTTGTGTGGCTGAATTCTCCGAGATCTTAAACACACGTATAAATGAGTTTTTCCAGACTTTTGGTTAGGTCAAATTCTTCACTGATTAACTGGAACGTTGAATGAGGAAAAGGCATACCTATCTGTTCTTTTTCAAATATTTTGTATATGAAATATGAATGCTATTCGCTGGTTTTATCGACATTAGACCTACACAGGTTCCATACGAGGATCAAGCCCTGTCACCCTATCAGTGATAAACCCACTTTTTCAATCGTTCAGGGAAGCAAGTACGAACGGATGAATTTTGCATTAGATCATTATCGATGTACATATTGAAACCGGAACTATCGACTATTTTCGACAATGAGTCCGCTGTGGGGCGCATCACCAGGGTAGTGAAAGCGGTGTTGGGGTTGTTATGCTTTGCGGAGCACCCGAATGCGATTGGTGTTTTGGCACTACGATAATATGTTTGGAGCGTTGCTAGGACTTGACTTGTGGTTTATAATTTATGATATAGATTTATTGGACATAGCTATGGTTTTTTGTTGATGAGTGAAAAAAATGCGTTACATCATATTTGGGTTGTGTGGTTGATTCTCGTCTTAACAGACGTATAAATGAGTTTTTTTTTTTTTTGCCAGGCTTTTTTTCCGCTTGTATCATCGCGTTTACTGAGGAGGTGGTTAGGTCAAATTGTTCACTGGTTAATTGGCGAAACTTGAATCAGGAAAAAGGCATACCTATCTGTTATTTTTCAAACATTTCCCATATGAATTATGAATGCCTATTCGCTGGTTTTATCGACATTAGACCCCTCACAGGTTCCATACGAGGATCAAGCCCTGTCAGTGGTAAACTGATAAACCCACTTTCTCAATCGTCCAGGGAAGCAGTACGAGGGATGAATTTTGTCATTAGTTATTATTGATGTATTGAAGACCGGAACTATCGACTGTTTCGACAATGAGTCCGCTGTGCGTGCGCGCGTCACTAGGGGATCAAGCCCTGAGCACTTTTATTGAAGACACACACACACTCTCTCTAAGTGATAAACCCACTTTCGTAATCGTTAGGGAAGCTCAATCGTTAGGGAAGCAGTACGACGAATGAATTTTGTCATTAGTTATTATCGATGTTATTGAAATCAGGAACTATCGACTATTTCGACGATGAGTCCGCTGTGCGGGGGGCGCGTCACTAGGGTCTCGGTTGATGTTTTTCGTTACACTCTCTTTCCAGTGATACGGCACACGCGCAAGGACAGAAATATCTGTCCTTTGGCGCTGTGGCTTAGATCTTATACCCTAAGGTGGCTATTGCCGAGTTTTCATCAGGTTCGACCGACTATTTCACCTCAAGTGGGCGCAAGGGGCGTCTATGAGATTCTTAGAGTCATCTTCTTCTAACAGATTCGATAGATGGGCATGTTTGCTTTCTGTTTAGGCGTAGCGGTGCGGTGTGTTCATGCTCTGCATGGGTGAGTTTTTTTTCAATGGCTAGATACAGGGTTTTTCATTACTGTTAACAGAAACGGGCATCAGGCCCAGTGGGAGCGTAGGGGCTAGGGGAGCTAGGGCCGGT
>QLPI01002853.1:0-22250 GCA_003314275.1 Chroogomphus rutilus | reverse complement strand
TGAAGGAAGAGCTTGTTTCCACCCTACATCATATCTATGGCTGTATTTGATGTGATTGATCACTATCACCCCATGAAATATCATGGTTCATGAGTAAAGGAGAAAGAAGCGATTTCACACTTGCTTCTGGTTTGTTTTGCTATGTTCCCTTCCTTGACAGTGAGGACACCAATTGACATTTGCTCAAGACATTACATTTGTAACTGGGATAAGTTGTATGTATAATTGAAAGCTCTGAAAGAGGGTTCTTGCTATTGTTCATTTTACCAATTATAGTAAAGTAGTCATTGTATGGAATTCAGACAATGTGGGTTTTTAGATATCGTGATGTCATGTTAAGGGTTGTAGCTGTGTGATCTTGTTGGGGACCACTTAGTGCTAGGAGTACAGCGGTAGAAAAAGAATTAAAACATTTTATAACATTAAAAAGCACAAAAACATCCAGTCTACTCTCAGGACTCCAGTATTCTCTATTACTTAGCCCTAGTATGTTAATTAAAATAGTCTTTTCTATTCAAATATCCACTAATAGGCCTGATTACAATCTTCCTGGTGCTTCACAATAAATCCCAAGGCTCCCTTGACTTCTAAATACAGGTTTTATTGCTCACCACCAAAGGTTTGGCTCAAATTTCAAACTCCACCAGCCAGCTAATCAGACCACAGCAAATTCAAGTCTACAAGTCCAGAGCCAAGTTACCAGTTTCTCTATAGAACACCAAATACTAGTTTGAGACACCCCTGTCTCATACAAATATTTTGGTGAGATACTAGTCTGTCTCAACACTGCCTCTGCCCTTAATCACATGCTAACATCTGGTCTACCAAGCCTATTTAATTGCTAAATAAGGAAAGTAGCCAGGAATAGATCCAGGAACATTCTACAGGCTTCCATGTTATATCCTTGATATAACTCCAATACCTCAGACATCCAACCTAGAGTGCTATGAGGAGAATTGTCCTGAACCAAGTCCAAGTCCACCCTATCACCTCTGAGCTCAATTGACAGCACCACCTCGGACCTTGGACCTCTTTGCTTTCTTGTTGAACAATAGTCTTATTGTAACACCAGATGTAGATTTCTTTTGTAACCCATCTTCGTTCATCTTATTGTTCTCTTAGACATTCCTAATTAGCTACAATAAGGACTGCTATGTATAGAACCTCCGAACCTCCAAAATAAGGGACTGATGATTGAGGAGGGCACAACATGCAAGTTGAAGCCAAGTCCCCAAGACCTTGAAAGCACAACTTCGGACCAACTTACATCAGCTTCGACCTGACATGACTTTGGACTTAACAGTATATTCAAACTCCCACTCCTGATCATCTAAGAGACGTAGTGCACAAATCGAAGCAAACAATTAGAGTAGCTTTGGTATGCCACACATATTTAGGGAAATGCACGGGTCAGGCCAACCCGCACGGGTCACCGGGTCGGGTGTCCTTGGGTGTGGGTGCGGGTCAAGCCACGAGCACCCATGACCCGGGCCCAACCCGGGGCGTCAACTCCGACACGAACGTGACGAACACATACGTGCTCGTGCTGACACGAACGCGACGCCCCGAACGCGCCATACGCACATGCGACGCCACGAACGCAACGTACACGACGTATGCAACGCCCGTTACGTGCACGCGCCGCCACATACGCAACATACGCAACGTATGCGCACGCGCCGTGATGAATGCGACGTACACAACATATGCGCACGCGCCGTGACGGACATACACGCCATGATGAAACACGATGTACGTGCTGTGACAAACGCGACATACGCGCCGTGACGAATGCGACATACGCGCCATGACGAACACGACATACGCCCCGCCACGAACGCGACATATGCCCTGCCACGTATGCAACGTACGCGACATATGCGCACGCGCCACGACAAACGCGACGTACGCAACGCCCGTATGCACACGCGCCGCCACGTACGCGACGTATGCGCATGCGCTGTGACAAACGCGACGTACGCGCCGCCACGTACGCGACGTATGCGCATGCACCATGACGAACGTGACGTACGCGCCGCCACGTACGCAACATATTGCGTGCAGGTGCGGTGCGCACCCGAGACCTGTCGACCCATGGGAAAAAACCCATGGGTTGACGCGTTCGGGTTTCCCATAGGTCGGGTGCGGGTCACCTACATTTGACCCGTGGGTGACCCGTGCCATTCCCTACACATATTTGACCCCAAGCTTACCTGCCACAGAACCTGACATCCATACACCACCAAACCCTCCACTGGCCCCAGATCCACCATCCAAACACTCATCAAACCCCCTTCTAGAACCCCCTATGCCACCCTCGGATAACGCAAATGATGAACCCAATCTGGCAGAAGCCATCACCATGTTAGCCAACGATCTGTCAGGCTCAAAGAAGTCATCAGCTCAAACCAAGATTTGGGACCCTGACCCTTTCGATGGTTCCGACACAAAGAAGCTACAGCCTTTCCTGGTGCAGTGCACCTTAAACTTTCAAGACCACCCTGATGCTTTTGACTCTGATATTGCCACAGTAACCTATGTACTGTCGTACTTAACTGGCACTGCCTTGGATTATTTTGAACCAGGACTCTCCTCCGAAGAGGACCCATACTGGCTCTATGATTATCAGGAATTTGTCTCTGAACTCAAAGCCAACTTTGGCCCCCATGATCCAGAAGGAGAAGCCGAGGCCAACCTCGAAGCCCTCCGAATGTGCAACAACCAATGCATCACAAAGTATGTGGTCAAATTCAACAAACTCACCATCTGTGTCCAATGGGGAGATGCCACACTCTGCCGCCAGTATTACAATGGCCTACCCAATAAGATCAAGGATGAAATTGCCCATGTAGGAAAACCTGACTCCCTGCTACAACCTCATTAACTGTCTCAGTTGATCGACTCTCGCTACTGGGAATAGTGTTCCAAGATGTCTTGGGAGGCCTCTGTAAGGGCAACCCTTCAGCGTCCACTGGAGGTATTTCACAGGAGAGCTAAGCAGGGGGAATCCAAAGCTTAATTATAATTACTACTTAAATACATGTGGGGCTCTCACCTAAGCAGGGGGAATCCAAAGAGGAAAGTCTAAGGATCTGTCAAGTATATATACCGAGTGTCTGGTGGTTTGGCAGTACCGATCGAGCAGTTAGACCATGCCCACATGCCAGTGTCTAAGCCGCTGTCAAGTACACGTACCGAGATTCCAGTAATTCGGTAGTGCCAACTGAGCAGTCAGTCTATATCTGCACACAGGTGTTCAAGCTGCATACAAGTCACTTGGTATGCCGGTCACGGCTTGGCACATCCACCATCCACATTCCCTGTTCCTACCCCTCGTCCACTCCACCTCATTCACCATCCATTAATCCTACCCCATCCGTTCCTTATTCCTCGACCCACCCCACCTCAGGACATCCTGTCCTTGTTTTATCCTCGGCCACAACCCTGTTGTTTTATAGTCGGTCACTCCCTATTGTCCTATCCTTGACCACATTCCTACTATTCTATTCTTTATTGTTCTATCCCCGTTTACATTCCTCCATTCTATTTTTGCTCATTGTGGACAATACCCCCACATGCTCTGCATACCTTATTGTCTCACATTCCTTATTCCACATGTTGCCTCTTAACCCATATAAGTAGGACATGCATGTATATACTTCCTCATTCTGGGTATCGACTAGGCTTAGGTGTTTTGGAACCTGGACAAGACCTTGGTGTTAAAGATATAACACTTTAGTCAAGCACTGTGTGAAGTGAAGTGAGACAAAGAAGAGTTTCAAACCCTGCTGCAGTGCAACTCCGGAAATAATTTAATATTTATACCTTGGTGTAATAACTCTAGCAAGCTAATACAACGAGAAGGTGATGCATTTGTTAGCAGCAATGAATGAGACTATCAAAGTCTGTAGGTTCAGGACAGTTAGGGGTCCAGAGATATTCCAATGAAAGGGAATGCACTTAGAGGAAAGAGGAAGTAAGTGGACTGAATGGATTACCCAGTCAATGCACTCTAAAATGAGGGTAAGGCCGAGACAGAAATTACAGTAAAGTAATCTCAAGAGACAAAAGAGTCTTTAATCAGAGACTGATTAGAAACCCTCAGGGGTAGAGATGCAATTGAACTGGACAATCAACAGAACAATCTCACTCTGTAGAATCAGTTTACTAAGCAGGACAATCAACTACTTAGGCTGAATCCAAGATAATAATACCGGGCAATCAACGGTACTAATATTATGTAAACCTAGTAGCAGGACAATCAACTGCTGACTAAGAATTAATGAGTCACAATGTCAAGCTGACAAAGGTGATGAAGATGATGATATGAATTGATTGCTTCAAAGGGGGCAGGAAGGCCTCCTTTTTATACTAATTTACAGGCTGATTAGTAAGCTAAGCATGTAATTCTACACCTTCCTAATAGGGAAAGTCTTCCAGAAACTGGTAGTCTGTACACAAAAGGTCATGGAAGGTGCTGGAACCTTGTAGAAGTTCCTAGATCTAATTTGAGCTACTTTCCTTATTTAGTAATTAAAAAGGGCATTGTAGACCGGTTTTGAGCATGTGATTAAGGGAAGAGGCAGGCCTGAGTCACTCTGGTGTCTCACCATAATATTTGTATGAGACAGGGCTGTCTCAGGCTAATATTTGGTGTGTTTCTATGGAGAAACCAGCAACTTGGCTCTGGGCTTGAATCTGGTTACAGCCCGATTATCTGGAGAGCGGAGCTTGAATTTCGGGCCAAACCTTCGGTGGTGATTAATAGAAGTTGAATTAGGGATAATGGAAGTATTAGGTAGTATTATGAGGCACCAGGAAGGTTGGAAAGGCCTTGAGGAGGAAGATTTGAAAGAAAATAAGGCCTATTAGCAAGCAAATGCTAATAATATTGAGCTAAGGTGGTTGTACAATAGAGAACTTGTTGTTTTTGTGCTTTTAGTCTTTTTATGCTGTTTTTGTGCTTAGCTATCAACCGCTTAAGAGATCCCCAATATATTAAGAGATCCCCAACATTAGGCCCCTTTACCTTCCCTTCCTCCTGTAAAGTCCTCTACTCAGGCTGGTACCTTTGGCACTCTCCGAGTATTCTTTCTGTTCCAAATTGGTGGCATGCACAGAAAGTAGGGCGTAATGCACAAGTACATTGAAGCTAAAGCCACTACTTCTGGCCTGCAGGACTTGGCTGTTCCCAGTCTGCATCTTTGGCATTACTAAAGCTTGACAGCTGCATGCAAGTCACTTGGTATACCGGTCTCGGCTTGGCACATCCATCATCCACATTCCCCGTCCCTGTCAAGTATACATACCGAGTATCTGGTAATTTGGCATTACTGTCAGGAACCACATGCCGGCATGCCCGACTATTCATTTCAGCCCACTCAGCCCAACTCAGCCCTCACTCGCCTATTCAACTATACGCCCTCAGCCCACAGACTGTATGCACCTCGTGTATCCGTCTTGGTGTCACATGCTCCTGTCAATTCATTCATTTCATTTACGTCACACTCCATATGCTTGCTATTCCATTCTGTCTTCATTTACATTTAATATCCTTTCATTTATGTTCTGCTCCACTTTCATTTATTCGCAATTCCGCTCAGTCTCTTATATCCAATTTGCTATTATGTTCCTTAGGGTAACTCCATTGGGAATTGGAGTGACATGTCACTCCCCAATGTCACGGAGGAGATCATTATTTGGGGCATAGTATTTCTGTTCTCGCTTTTCACGATCCTTGGCTTTCTTATTCTATTATAGGAATCTATTCAACTCCTAGTAGATTTGAAAGTAGTATAAAGATCTTGTACTTCAGTATTTCAGTCCTCAGTCAGATAATCAACCTTGATTCTCTACTAGCTAATTCTCTGTCTTGCCTTTCCAAAATTAGGGCCAGTGCGATCCAGTGGGTGCAACATATAAGTTGAAGCCATACCCTGCCCTGAACCTTGCCATTGAATATCTTTGGGAGATTTTACATTTAATTACAATTATGTCATTCCTTCACATCGTAACAATTACCAACCAAGTAAATCAGACTACGTCCATGCTCCCATGTCCAAGCTGCATGCAAATCACTTGGCACATCGGTCTCAGATCGGCACACCCGCCATCCACATTCCTCGTCCCCATCTCTCATCCACTTTATCTCATTCACCAACCATTAATCCTACCCCGTCCACTCCTCATTCCTCAATCCACCTCACCTTGGGACTTCCTGTCCTTGTTTTATCCTCAGTCACAACCATTGTTTTTTAGTCGGGCACTCCCTATTGTCTTATCCTTGGCCACATTTGTATTATTCTATCTTTTATTGTTCTATCCTCGTTTACATTCCTTCATTCTAATTTTACTCATTGTGGACAATACCCACATGCTCTGCATACCTTGTTGTCCCACATTCCTTATTCCACATGTCACTTCTTAAACCTATATAAGTAGGGCATGCATGTACATACTTCCTCATTCTGGGTATCGACTAGGCTTATGCCCTTCTACCTTCTCCTCTTCTGTTAAGTCCTCTACTCAGGCCGGCATCATCGGCATCCTCCCGAGTACCCTGTCTGTTGCAAATCAGTGGCACGCATGGAAGAGTAGGGTGCAATGCATGAGTACGTTAAAGCCAAAGCCACTACTTCTGGCCTGTAGGACTTGGCCATTCCTGTCCGACACCTTGGCATTCCCGAAGCTTGACAGTCCCTACCCCTCATCCACTCTGCCCCATTCACCATCCATTAATTCTACCCCATCCACTCCTTATTCCTCAACCCACCTCACCTCGGGACATCCTGTCCTTGTTTTATCCTCAGCCACAACCCTATTGTTTTATAGTCAGGCACTCCCTATTGTCCTATCCTTGGCCACATTCCTATTATTCCATTTCCATTGTCCTATCACTGTTTACATTCCTTTATTCTAATTTTACTCATTATAGACAATACCCCCACATGCTCTGCATACATTATTGTCTCACATTCCTTATTCCACATGTTGCTTCTTAACCTATATAAGTAGGACATGCATGTACATACTCCCTCATTCTGGGTATCGACTAGGCTTAGGCCCCTTACCTTCTCTTTCCTCTATAAAGTCCTCTACTTGGGCCGGTACCTTTGGCACTCTCCAAGTATCCCCTCTGTCCCAAATTGGTGGCATGCATGGAAAGTAGGGTGCAATGCATGAGTACGTTGAAGCCAAAGCCACTACTTTTGGCCTACAGGACTTGGCCACTCCCTGCCCGCATCTTCGGCATTACCAAAGCTTGACAGGATCCCACTGCTGGTGAACCCTTCCTATACCCTTTTATATAAGTGATTTGTAAGCTAGTGCAGTGATCTGTGCACTAGCTTACAAATCAATACATTGGGGTTTGTAGAGCCAACCTCCTGGTACTAAGTCCAAGTAGGCTCGGGCACTTATTCCAGGTTCTAGTTCCCATGCTAAGTCTCTTCCAAGTTCCCGCTTGGTGATCCTTCTATTCTGGTCTCTTGACCTTGGAGTTGAAGCAGAGTCTGAGATAGGACTCCAGACCTGGGTCAGGCTTTGACTCTTGGTCTTTTTTAGCCTCGGATTTGGAGCAGAGTTTGAAATAGGATTTTGGACCTGGGTCTGGGGTCGTCCCCTGACATCACTCCACTCTGAACCTCTGTCCAAAGTTAGGGATACTGTCAAGTACATGTACCGAGACCCGGTAATTCAGCAGTGCCCACCAAGCAATCATCCTATGTCCATGTACAAGTGTCCACACCACATGAACATCACTTGGTACGCCAGTCTCGGCTTGGCACATCCATCACCTACATTCCTTGCCAATTACCCCTCATACTCTATTCCACTCACCATCCATTAATCCCACACCATTTGCTCCATAATCCTTGACCCACCTTACCTTGGGACTTCTTGTCCTTGTATTATCCTCAGCCATGACTCCATTGTTTTATAGTCGACCACTCCCTATTGTCCTATCCCTGGACACATTCCTATTATTCTATCCTTTATTGTTCTATTTCCATTTACATTACTCCATTCTAATTTTACTTGCTGTGGACAATGCTCTCACATGCTCTGCATACCTTGTTGTCCCACATTCCTTATTCCACATGTCGCTTCTTGAACCTATATAAGTAGGGCATGCATGTACATATTTCCTCATTCTGGGTATCGACTAGGCTTAGGCCCTTCTACCTTCTCCTCCTCTGTTAAGTCCTCGACTTAGGCTGGCATCATCAGCATCCTCCTGAGTACCCATCTGTTGCAAATTGGTGGCACACATGGCAGGTAGGGCACAATGCACGAGTATGTTGAAGCCAACACCACTACTCCTGGCCTGTAGGACTTGGCCATTCTCATCTGGTACCTCGGCATTCCCAAAGCTTGACAGTATACCCAGAATCAAACTACTTTCCATGCCTTCATTACAAATATGGTCTTACAAGACACCTTTTAATGATCTTTCTATCTTCTTATTTGGAACCAGGTTCCCTGGTGATCCTTTCTAACTGCTCTAACTCAGGATCTGCTCACAGTTTCACCAGATCATCTTATTCCTGGAAAGTGTCAAGCTTTGGTTACTGACGGACTTCGGTACTGCCGAGGGGTGTTGGCGAAATGTCGGGCAGACTATGGCCAAGTCCTGCAGGCCAAGAGTAGTGGCATTGGCTTCAACGTACTCGTGCATTGCACCCTACTTGCCATGCGTGCCACCTATTTGCAACAGACAGATACTTGGGAGGATGCTGATGATGCCGGCCCGAGTCGAGGACTTAACAGAGGAGAAGAAGGTAGAAGGGCCTAAGCCTAGTCGATACCCAGAATGAGGAAATATGTACATGCATGTCCTACTTATATAGGTTAAGAAGCGACATGTGGAATAAGGAATGTGGGACCACAAGGTATGCAGAGCATGCGGTCATTGTCCACAATGAGTAAAATTAGAATGAAGGAATGTAAACGGGCATAGAACAATAAAGGATAGGATAATAAGAATGTGACCAAGGATAGGACAATAGGAAGTGCCCGATTATAAAACAAGGGCTGTAACCGAGGATAACACAAGGGCAGGAAGTCCCGAGGTGAGGCAGACCAAGGGGTGAGGAGTAGGTGTGGGATGGGAGTGAGGAATGCGACCGATGTGCGTCGAGCTGAGAACAACTTGTCGAGTGACTTGTACATGGTTACTAACAGAGTATCTTAGTCAGTACCACCGAGTTACCGGATCCTCAGTACGTGTACTTGACAGAAAGGTCCCAGTACCTCGACCAACCCAGTCCAGCTCAATTCTTCAACACACCCCCAGTTCAGTTGCTACTGAATCCACAGAATTGATTACCAGTTGTTCAACAAGACAAATCCACACCCCAGCATTTTCAACCCAGTACCAGCATAGATTTGGAAACCATCCAGTTCAAAAAGAACTTCAGTCTTTCCTGCCAACCGGAAAGGCAATGCCCCTCCCTTGGCACTCTGTCTGGCAGGCTTGATCAATCAGCATCAGCTCACAGACTATTTGAAAATTTCCTTATGATTATGATCCCTTTTTGAAACCTTCTCAATCTAGTACTGCTTGCTAACCGCATAGACACATTCACTAGATTTTCCATCTGGACAACTTCAGTCCAAGCATCTGTCTGTCACATCACTAGATCTGTCAGTTGGCAATACTCAGTCACAACTCACTCACCCACTATAATCCATTGATTAACAGGGTATTGGGCAGTACTATGTTCTGTCATGCCACTAATGTTTTTAGGTGCATCCCGATGGCCTCGGTCCAGTTGGCACTTGCCACTGTTCCAAAAGCCTCACCCAGGATCCTGTTCCATTGCTGGAAGCTCTGTTAACAGCCCTAGTCAATGCAACTGCTTTTGAGCATGCTTGTATACCAGAATGGCTTGCAAGCTTTTTAGCTGTGACCTCTCAGTCAGCGCTGCCACTTGGCATGTTTGGCCAGGGTCTCTTCTGTCCGTCCCCATCCATTCTTAATCATTTACCCCATATATGCACATCACATGCCTTTATGACTCTTCTCCATTCTTCTCGGCTAGAGGCCGTCACCTTCAGTAGACGTTAGGATATCTACCTAAAAGGGGGGGTGGCAACTAGCTAGATATACTTCGAACTATGCAATCTCCCCTCCTGAAGACATCCCTCTCTCGAAAAAACCCCTCCACTCACTCATGTCCACTCTCCATCCCATCCTTCACTTCCTCTGTCCCCTCAGTCCTACCTCTACAATCATCCTGACACTCCACTCATGACCTTATGACTACTCTTACTTCCAAATACACCCCCTCATTCCATCCATCACCTGCTCTCCCCTCTTGTTTTACCACAGCTGGAAAGTATCAAGGACACATACTGAGGATCTGGTAACTTGGCAGTGCCGACCAGACAATCTGTTAGCAGCCATATACAAGTCACTCGATGCATCGGTTTCAGCTCGGCACATATACCATTCGCATTCCTCACTCCCATCCTATGTCTACTCTTGGCCCCTCACTACCTATTAACCCTATCATGACCACCTATTAATCCTCGATCCACCTCACCTCGGGACTTCCTGTCCTTGTATTATCCTTGGCCATGGTGTCAAGCGTTGGATACTGATGGACTTCGGTACTGCCGAGGGGTGTTGGCGAAAAGGTCGGGCGGACTATGGCCAAGTCCTGCAGGCCAAGAGTAGTGGCGTTGGCTTCAACGTGCTTGTGCGTTGCGTCCTACTTGCCGTGCGTACCACTGTATTTGCCACAGATGGGTACTCGAGGGGATGCTAATGATGCCGGCTCGAGTCGAGGACTTAACAGAAGAGAAGAAGGTAGAAGGGCCTAAGCCTAGTCGATACCCAGAATGAGGAAATATGTACATGCATGTCCTACTTATATAGGTTTAAGAAGCGACATGTGGAATAAGGAATGTGGGACAACAAGATATGCAGAGCATGTGGTCATTGTCCACAATGAACAAAATTAGAACAAGGAATGCAAAGCGGGGATAGAACAATAAACGACAGGATAATAGGGTTGTGACTCAAGATGGGACAATAGGGAGTAGCCGAGTATAAAACAACAGGGTCTCATCCGAGGATAATACAAGGACAGGAAGTCCCGAGGTGAAACAAACTGAGGAGTGCGGATGGCGGATGTGCCGAGCCGGGACCGGCGCACCAAGTGTTATGCAGGCGACGCGGGCACTTGGTCGTGGATATAGGATGATTGCTCGGTCAGCACTGCCGGCGGATGGGCCTCGGTACGTGGACTTGACACATGGCTACATTGTTTTATAGTCGGTCACTTCCTATTGTCCTATCCCTGGCCACATTTCTATTATTCTATCTTTTATTGTTCTATCCCCGTTTCCATTCCTTCATTCTAATTTTACTCATTGTGGACAATAACCACATGCTCTGCATACCTTGTTGTCCCACATTCCTTATCCACATGTCGCCTCTTGAACCTATATAAGTAGGACATGCATGTACATATTTCCTCATTCTGGGTATCAACTAGGCTCAGGCCCTTCTACCTTCTTCTCTTCTGTTAAGTCCTCTACTTGGGCCGGCATCATCGGCATCCCCCTGAGTATCCTGTCTGTTGAAAATCAGTGGCATACACAGCAAGTAGGGCATAACGCACGAGTACATTGAAGCCGATGCCACTACTCTTGACCTGCAGGACTTGGCCATTGTCCTTTCTGACATCTTGGCAGTCCTGAAGTTTGTCAGTTCCCAAGGCCTGACAGGAAGACCGAACTTCTTGGCCTGCCCCACTTCTTTTTTTTCTTTCTCCTCACATACATTTTATTTTCTTATTCTACCTTCAAAAAAATATTATATTTTAATCTATTTCAATAATCTCAGTACCCCGATCACCCTCATCCTCACCTGCCCTCTGCTTCCCCTTCCCTTTACCCCTACCCGACTCCCCATCATTCAACCAATTCTCCCTCTCTCCCGACTCTCCTGCATCTCCCGAACCTCCCGAATGCCCCTCCGGTATGAGGAACACTGCGTCCTCTAACCAATGGATCCTTCTGAGAAGTTCTTCTAATAACTCCTCCGTCTCCCTCCTTTCCGATGCCCTGACCTGCGGTACTCCTACAGGAGTCCCCCCACTTCGCTGCATGACATGGGCCCACCTCGACCTCTTCTTTGGCGGTTTCTCCACCTCCTCATCACCTTGCTTGCTCTCCAGTCCATCTCTCCCTCATCCTCATCCCGAATAACCAGGCGGCTCTTAGCCCAGGATACCCAGGGTGCAGCTAAACTGCACCTGACTCTATGGGATCGGCATGCTCTGCAGGTGGCCCCTATAGATCGCACTTTGCAGTCATCCTCTTGCCTCTTGCAATTCCTGCAAGGCAGATGAAGTGATGGCGACCACTCCTGGGTCGGCTTGTCCTTGAACTATGAAAACAAATCAGTAATAAACACATGAACAACCCACTACCACTCACCTGGGCCCCTTTGCCACGTCCCCTCTTACTCGGCCTTTTACTAGGCCCTGCTTCCACACTCCCACCCATCTTCCATGCTGACATCTTTGGGACTCCCAAAGTACCAGGGACCCCCATATCTGTTTGTTGCCAATTTGGCCTGTTGACTTTCAGCCTCTTGGCCATTGTCCACTTTGTCTGCAGCCTCTTGAATTTCCACTGCCAGGTTTGTGGTAGTAGCCGATTTGACCAATCCCAGGGATACTACCCCCACCGAGATGTCCCCCTCTTCCACCCTCTCCATACCCTCGGTAGCCTCTTGTGTTGCCCACTCCACCTCTTCCTTCTCCTCCTGATTGTGCTGATGAGTGACCCATCCCTCTTTGAGCTCCCATACATTGTTCTCAGCCTCGGCACTCAGTCCTTCTAAGTTTCTGGTTTCTGATGAGCAAGGTGATGTAGTTGGCTGATGGGAAGCCTAGGAGGATCTCAAACAAACCTGCAACATTATATTTAGGCATCCCAAACTTTAATTTTAATTTCCGGCTTCATGGGTTCAGCCACTAAGGGGGGGATACTGTCAAGTACACGTACTGAGACCCGGTAATTTGGCAGTGCTGACCAAGCAATCATCCTATGTCCACATACAAGTGTCCACACCACATGAATGTCACTTGGTACGCCGGTCTTGGCTTGCCACACCCATCACCTATGTTCCTTGCCAATTACCCCTCATACTCTATTCCACTCACCATCCATTAATCCCGCACCATTCACTCCATAATCCTCAACCCACCTTACCTTGGGACTTCTTGTCCTTGTATTATCCTCGGCCATGGCCCCATTGTTTTATAGCCTAGTACTCTCTATTGTCCTATCCCTGGCCACATTCCTATTATTCTATCTTTTTATTGTTCTATTTCCTTTTATGTTACTCCATTCTAATTTTACTTGCTGTAGACAATGCTCCCACATGCTCTGCATACCTTGTTGTCCCACATTCCTTATTCCACATGTCGCTTCTTGAACCTATATAAGTAGGGCATGCATGTACATATTTCCTCATTCTGGGTATCGACTAGGCTTAGGCCCTTCTACCTTCTCCTCCTCTGTTAAGTCCTTGACTTGGGCCAGCATCATCAGCATCCTCCCGAGTACCCATCTGTTGCAAATCGGTGGCACGCATGGCAGGTAGAGTGCAACGCACGAGTATGTTGAAGCCAACACCACTACTCCTGGCCTGTAGGACTTGGCCATTCTCGTCTGGTACCTCGGCATTCCTGAAGCTTGACAGATACAATGAGATCTAAAAGGTCTTTGCAAAGTTTCAACCTCACTGAGATAGAACTTAAGAACCTTGCTGCTCACATTCCTAACACTCACTCCCCTTATTCTTTCATTTTCCTTCAGCCCCTTGTATTTTCTTTATCCTTGTTCTTTGACTGGATATTAGAAATACAAGGTAGTTTCCACATGTATATAGACTTCCAGTTGACTGGACTGTTAGCTAGTTCAAATATCAACTTAATCTTTGACTTAGTTTTCACCTTAATTCTGACTCAGTGTCCAAACTCGTGTTCCCCACCTTTCTGAAATTAGGGATGATCAAGGAGGGCACAATATATAAGCTGAAGCCAAGTCCCTCAGACTGCAACTACCAGCAATAACTGAGTACAGTATAGTCCTCATCACGAGTCAACCACCTGCCCTCAAGCACTGGCACTTTGTCATCTGTCCATCCATTGCCTGTATACCATCCACTGCTGTCTACCTCTTGTACTCTGACCCTCTGACCTCTGACCTCCTCCCAACTACAGAAAACTCAGCCTCTACCTGGAATCCTTTGGAAACATATTAAATTAAGCATCTGACATGCAGATTTAACACCCTTACAGTCATGTCAGATAAGGAGAGAACATATAAAAGAACAATAAACAAGTCCACCAATAAATATCAAACAAGCTTGTCCTTTACTCCTAGGGTAGTATGATAAGTTGTTATGGCCCATGCCACCAATAAACCCACATTAAACACCACAACCACCCGCACCATTTCCGAGACCTTTCTGACTGCTCAAAGCCTGAATAACCACTTTCCAAATTCCAATGTATCAATCTGAGGTTCCATGTTTCCGAACCTCCAAAGATTCCGGAGCCAAGGTTCCGCTCCTTTGATAAATGATGCGCAGGATTATCGCGTACCTCACTCCCTTGTTTTTCATTCTGTATTGCCCCTTGTACTCTCTTCCCCCCCTTGTGTTTACTCGGCAAAGATAGTACAAAGACTAGATACATGTATATAAGTCACCAGTCAACTGGACTATTCGCCAGTACGAATATCGACTTAATTCTGCATCGTAGTTTCCGATTCAGTTCCGGTAAACTTTCTAACTTTCCGAAATTAGGGACAGACAATCGAGGAGGGTGCAACACATAAGTTGAAGCCAAGTCCCTGTGACCTTGAACCACTCAAACCACCCTATACTGTGAACAGTCCTAGACCCCCCAGTACTTTCCATCTTTCCACCCCCATTCCGATTCTGATCATGAATCTGTGACCTTTAGTTCCTCCGCCTCTGGAGTACAAATGTTAAGGTCCAAGTTTGCGTCAGGTCCGAGCTGATGTAAGTCGGTCTGAGTCGTGTGTTCGGAGTCTTAAGGACTTGGCTTCAACTTGTATGTTGCGCCCTCCTCGATCGTCAGTCCCTTATTTCGGAGGTTCGGAGAAGACAAGTTCAGAGTTCAGAGAGTGAGTGGGAATACTAAGTCGATATTCAAACTAAGGTATAGTACAGAAGTCTGGAGGTATTTATACATGCGATCCTTATTGTAACTAATTAGGAATGGTCAAGGGGACAATAAGATGAATGAAAATAGGGTACAAGAGAAATATACATCTGGTGTTACAATAAGACTATTGTTCAATGAGAAGGGAAAGGTGTCCGAGGTCCGAGGGCAATGATGCTAGTCGGACTCAGAGGTGACAGGGTAGGCTCAGACTTGGTTCGGAGTAGGGTGCTTTGTAGCGCCCTATGTCAGATGTCTGGGATATCGGGGTTATATCACAGATATAACAGTTCCCCCCTGTTAGAACCGAGCTTCAAGGTCCTGGCGCCTAATGGTGATAGAAGTTACCATGGGAAGATTAGGTGATTAGGCGTCGCAATAAGGTATATAAGGGGGGGTCCTTTTCGTAGCAACCCAACCGTGTCGTCAGCATCCACCCCCGTAATAGATGACAAGGCTGCTTTGGTAGAGCAGGTGCGTTTGCTTTCGGAGAAGCTCAAGGAAATCCGAGCTGAGAAGAAGCGGAGGGCCAAGGAGGAGGCCAAGGAGGCCGAACGAAAGGCCAAGGAGGAGGCCAAGCGGAAGGCTAAGGAGGAGGCTAAGAGAGTCAAAATGGAGGCCAAAGAAAAGGCCAAGAGAGAGGCCAAGGAGGAGGCCAAAAGAGCCAAAAAGGAGGCCAAAGAAAAGGAAAGGAGGAGACTCCAAAAAGGGCCCCCAAGAAGGTGACTCGAAAGAAGGTCATCAAGAGCTCCCAGACTATTTTGGAGCTGTCAACGATAGCGGAGGATGATGTCCAGCAAGGGGGGTCTTTGGGGGTAGGCACTCGGAGGCCGACTCCAAATGTGGAAGCAGGAGGCTCGGGTCTGAACGAGTGGGAAAAGGAGCGCATCCGAACGCTCCAACAACAACACACACTCTAAGTACACTGGGCCCAGAAAGCCTATGAGAACTCCCTGCTGAGGAGTGCCAAAGCAGATGGTGCCAAGGTGGGTCTCGGACCACTCGAATCGAGTCGAAGGATGCTGATTAGTCTGCTTCCTGACTTGTACTACCAGCCATCCAAAGACGTGCCTGAGTGGGTTGCGGAGCCTGGCCAAACATGCAAACATTGCTCCAGTTGGGGAGAACCCTGTATATGGCCATCTTCGGGGAAGGGAACCTCTTGCTTCATCTGTGTGGATCGGAAGGTGAAGTGCAAGGAGAAGGACAAGGAGGAGGAGGAGATGGATGTTAAGGGGAAGAGAGGGAGGGTTGCTTCAGAGGATGGCCCGGGTCCAAAGCCAAAGAAGAGGAGGCTGGAGGTAGTGATTGAGGGGTCGTCTCGGGGTCCGGACCTCTCCAGAGCCACTATGAAGGAAGTGGTGGAGGAGATTCATGGGCTTAGGCAGGACATTCGGGACATGGGGGACGAAAACAAAAGGATCGCTGATGCCTTGGTCCATATGAATGAGCTCCAAATGCTCGAACAAGCTTGGTGGTTCAATTGGTCACAGAATACTGATGATCAATGGGGGAACACTCCAAGGGACACCTGGAAGGGGAAGGAGAAGGAGGCAGAGAAGGGCAAGGGAAAGGAGAAGGGGAAGAAGGATGAAGGGGGTCCGAGTCCGAGAGATGATGAGTCAGACCAGGAAGATGCGCCAGGGTCACCAGAGTAGGATGTTGTTACAAATATATATATATATATATTTTTTGATCCTAAGTTGAGTGAAAATGTCTAAGTCAGAGGAAAGTGAACTGTATCGGTCCGAGGTGAGGGAGTCTAGGACATCACCAGGGGACCTGGTTTGTCTGGGTATGCTCGGTGGAAGTCAGAGACTACCTTGGAGGCATGGCCAAGTTTGTTGGCTGGTAGCCAGGATCTTTCATCTTTGGTGCCTTCGTATCTGGACCATCGGACTAGGTACTGGAGGGGGCACCTGCATCTTCTTCCATCAATCTTTGAGTCAAGGATCTGGGAGATCTCGTATTTGGATTCCCCTTCAATGACAACTGGGGGTTGGGGTGGGAGAATGTGTTCGGGGAAGGTGTTCAGAGTTGAGGGTTCAAGCATGGAGATGTGGAAGATGGGGTGGATGGCTCTCATGCTTTTGGGGAGTCTGTCAAGCTTCGGGTACTGATGGACTTTGGTACTGCCGAAGGGTGTTGGGCGGACAATGGCCAAGTCCTGCAGGCCAAGAGTAGTGGCATTGGCTTCAATGTACTTGTGCGTTGCGCCCTACTTGCCGTGCATGCCACCGATTTGCAACAGACAGATACTCGGGAGGATGCTGGTGATGCCGGCCTGAGTCGAGGACTTAACAGAGGGGAAGAAGGTAGAAGGGCCTAAGCCTAGTCAATACCCAGAATGAGGAAATATGTACATGCATGTCCTACTTATATAGGTTAAGAAGCGACATGTGGAATAAGGAATGTGAGACAACAAGGTATGCAGAGCATGTGGTTATTGTCCACAACGAGTAAAATTAGAATGAAGGAATGCAAACGGGCATAGAACAATAAAGGATAGAATAATAGAGGTGTAACCAAGGATAGGACAATAGGGAGTGGTCGACTATAAAACAATGGAGTCGTGGCTGAGGATAATACAAGGACAAGAAGTCCCGAGGTGAGACGGACTGAAGGGTGAGGACAAGGAGTGTGGATGGTGGATGTACCGAAGCCAAGACCGGTGTACCAAGTGTTATGCATGCGGGGTGGACACTTGGTCGTGGATATAGGATGGTCGCTCGGTCAGCATTGCCAAGTGGACGGATCTCGGTACGTGTACTTGACAGAGTTGCAGGGTAAAGGAGACTGTTCCTAACTTGCACGATGATTTCAAAGGGACCTAGAAACTTCTCTGCTAGTTTTTTAGAAGGTCTTGTAGTTCGGATGTTCTTGGACTTAACGAAGACTTTGTCTCCAACTTTGAAGTCCAGAGGGACCACTCGGTGACGATCTGTGGAGGATGAGTATCGGGTCTGGACTTTGGATATAGTCTTTCAGAGTTGCTGGTTCAGGTCGTCCAAGTCGACTACAAAGTCATGTGCCCAAGAGGAAGCAAGGTCACATTCGGGGTGAAAGGTGATGTTTGGATGATAGCCCTTATTGGCATAGAAGGGGGAGATTCCCGTCATTGCATTAGGGGCATTGTTGTACGTGAATTCGGCAATGGGTAGTAATTTGGACCAGTTGTTTTGCTGATAATTGCAATATACTCGGAGGTATTGTTCCAGGGTTTGATTCATGCGTTCAGTTTGCCCATCCCCTTTGGGATGATAGCCTGACGTGAAGTGAATCTTCATGTCCAGGGCCTTTCCGAGGGATCAGAAGAATGAGGAGACAAACTCGGATCCTCAGTCCGAGGTGACGTGGGATGGTACTCCATGTTTTGAGAACACATGTAGGACAAAGAGTTTGGCAAGGGTCGGCGCAGTGATTGTGTCGATGGTGGGGATAAAGAGGGACTGCTTTGTTAGGCGGTCTACAATGACAAGGATAGTGTCATAGCAACCCGAGGTGGGCAGTTTCTCTATGATATCCATAGAGATGGAGTTCCATGGTCATTCGGGGATTGGTACTTGTTTGAGTAGCCTGTAGGGGCGATGTCTCTGTGGCTTGGACCTCATACAAGTGATGCAAGATTTAATGTAGGACTTAACGGAATCTCAGAGTTTGGGCCAGACGTAGTCTCTTCGTATGAGCTCCAATGTCCGATTCTGACCAAAGTGTCCTGAGATTGGATGGTCGTGTTTGTCTTGTAAGACTCGGAGTTGGAGGTTTCCATGATCAGGGATGCAGATTCTTTTATCAAGGAGGAGAAGTCTGTCCTTGGAGATGGTCCATCGATTGGTGGGGTTGCCCATTCGGGATGAGGCTGTGGGGTCTTCTCGGAGTGAGGTTCGGATGTCCTTATGGAGTTGTTCTACATCCATGATCATCACAGCTCGCATTACCAGAGAGTACAGGGAGGTGGCTCAGAGTGACGATACAAGTTGTTCCATTGTAAAGACTGGTTGGAGGTTGTGCGGATTGATCTTGGCATAGTCGCTTCCTCCCTCTTTAGGGTAGATGTCCCATCGTCTAGTCAGTGCATCAGGTTTAGCACCGAGGCAACCAGGTCAGAAGCGGATTACCATGTTGAACTGGGAGAGATATTCGGACCATTGGACCTGCTGACAGGTGAGTAACTTGGTTGTTGAAAAATATTCTAAATTCTTGTGGTCAGTGACAACATCGATCGGATCTGCTGAATCTTCTAAGTAGTGTCTCCAGGTCTTGAAGGCTTCAAAGATGGCCAGTAGTTCTTTGTCATGTACGTCGTAGTTCAATTCTGGAGGGGTGAAGGTTCGGGAGTGGAAGGCTATTGGGTGGATGTCATTGTCCATTGGTGATATGGTGGACAGAATTGCTGCGAGGGCATAGTCCAAGGCATCGGACTCAACAATGAGTTGAGATCCAGGGATCCACTGTTGTAGGATCGGTGCAATAGTGAATGCCTTCTTGAGCATCTCAAAGGATGTTCTGCAATTCTCAGTAAAATTCCATGGAGTATCTTTTTGTGTCAGGCGAGTTAGCGGCACTGTGATGTTGGATTAGTTGAAGATGAAGTGTTGGTAGAAATTTATGAATCCAAGGAAAGACTGAATGTCTTTGATTTTTCGGGGTTCAGGCCATTCCTGGATGACTTTGACTTTGTCATCCGCCATGGTCAGGCCCTTCGGGGAGAGGATGTATCTGAGGTACTCCACGGTGTCGGTGTGGAAGGAGCATTTATCTGCTCGGGCATATAGGTGGTTCATTCGGAGGTGTCGGAGGACTTCTTTGATGTGGTTTCTATGTTCTTCTAGATTGTCGGAGTAGATCAAGATGTCGTCTAGGTATACTAGTACGGACAGGTCTAGAAGGCCAGAGAAGACATCGTTCATAAATCACTGGAAGGCGGCCGGGGAGTTCGTGAGTCTGAAGGGCATCACACTCCATTTGAAAGATCCATAGCATGTGCAGAAGGCGGTTTTCCATTCGTCGCCTTCTCGGATGCATACCAGGTGGTATGCATGTCGGAGACCTATCTTGGTGAATATTCGGGCCTTTCGGGGACTATCCAGGAGATCGGAGATTCTGGGGAGTGGGTAGCAGTCCTTCTTAGTTATCTTGTTTAGTCCACGAAAGTCAATGCATAGGTGTAGTGATCCATCTTTCTTTTGGGTGAAGAGGACTGGAGCACCCCCAGGGGAGCATGAGGGTCGTATAAACCCTGTGGATATGTTCTCATCTAAAAACTCTCGGAGGGACTTCAGTTCACTTTCGGAGAGAGAATAGATCAGACTGAATGGGGGCAATGTGCCTTCCTCCAGTTCGATCTTGAGGTCATATGGTCGGTGAGGGGCTAAGGTGTTGGCTCGAGTTTTGCTGAAAACGTCCTTGAACTTGTGGTATTTGCTCAGAATGTTACTTAGGTCTATCGGACCTTCTTTGGGGTTGTGGTGGTTGGAGAGGAAGAGCTGGAAGGTTTGTGTACCTTCCATTCTTGACATTTAGGCGAAGGCTGCTGCATTTACTAGGGCAACCTTTGGTGCCATGAGCTGGGGTTTCGGAGGGGACAGAGTTTTGGATGAGCACAGAGTCGTAGCTGCTGGCTCAGATAGTACCTGGAGATTAGCTGTGGTCAGAGAGCTGAATGAGATACTGCCCAATACCCAATCAATCAACGGATTGTAGCGGGTGAGCCAGTTGTGTCCGAGGACTGCCGAGCAACTAGAATCCAACAGAGTTACGTAGAACGTAATGGTGTGTTGCTCCCCTGTTGGGAAGTGAATGTGGAAGTCGATGGCTTTTCAAATTATGGAGTTGGAGGAGCCATCGAAGAGTCGTAGCGGAATCGGAGTGATGTCGTAGGTTTGGAGTTGATGCTTTGTAGCGTAGTCGGAGTCCAGGAAGCAATGAGTTGATCCTGAGTCTATTAGAGTGTCAATATAGGTGGTTTCAAGGTGGAGGCAGATGGTCAGGGAGTTCGGACTGGAAAGAGCGGATGCATTGAGTCTCATCTCCATTGGTGCATCATTGGGTTTAGCACAGCCCCTAACTGATGCTGGAGTCAAAGGGCTGCTTAGAGATTTTTTGACTCCGAGGTATCTTCTACTTCGGAGATCGTTGCCTCGGTCGTGCTTTCTACAATAGTGGTTGCACGTCCTTTGGCAGCGGCAGAGGTTGACTTGGGACATTCCTTTGCTACGTGACCGGTTCTTCTACAGAACAGGCAGAGGTTGTGGTCGAAACGGCGTTGTCGTTCTTGAGGTGTGAGCTTGCCATCTTTGCCGAGTTTCATGGTCATGTCCAAGGTTGTCTTATTTGGGGTCTGGCTGGGGTTCAGAGGTCTGGTGCTCGTACTGGCGATCGGAGCTATTGGTGCCCTGTTTCTGTCATTCAGACGTTCAGGGACTTTGGACATGGAGGCTTCCTGAGACATCTCGGAGCGCCATTCCCAGTAATGGGAGTCGATCGACTGGGACAGTCATCATAGTTGTAGTAGGCAGTCGGTTTTTCCTATGTGGGCAATTTCGTCTTTGATCCTATTGGGTAGGCCATTGTAGTATTGGCGACGGAGTGCGGAGTCTCCCCACTGAACGTGAATGGCAAGCCTGTTGAATTCCACCACCTATTTTGTGATGCGTTGGTTGTCGCACATTCGGAGGGCTTCGAGGTCAGCTTTGGCCTCTCCTTCTGGATCGTGGGGGCCGAAGTTGGCTTTAGGTTTGGAGATGAATTCCTGATGATCATAGAGCCAGTAAGGGTCTTCTTTGGAGGAGAGACTGTCAAGCGTCGGATACTGGCGGACTTTGGTACTGCCGAGGGGTGTTGGCGAGAAGGTCGGGCAGACTATGGCCAAGTCCTACAGGCCAAGAGTAGTGGCATTGGCTTCAACCAGCTCGTGCGTTGCGCCCTACTTGCCGTGCGTGCCACTGTATTTGCCACAGACAGATACTCGAGGGGATGCTGATGATGCCGGCCCGAGTCGAGGACTTTAACAGAGGAGAAGAAGGTAGAAGGGCC
>QLPI01002852.1:0-10262 GCA_003314275.1 Chroogomphus rutilus | reverse complement strand
AGCCCAACCTCCTGGCAGAGCCCTCGAACCTGCCAAACCCCCAAGCAGAGCCCAGCCAAACCCCCTAGCATAGGGGTATCATGAAACTAAGTGTGTTTAGGTGCTATCAATGTATTATTTTAAATAAAAAGTACATTTAAATCAGCACTTCTTTATATACAATATTTTTTGTTTTAGTAGCTTTATCTAAAAACACATGGACCCTCCTCCAATTGGTTGCCCTGGACATTGCTACATACAGTTGTCCATGTGAAAATACTGGATACTGCAAATCAATTCCAACTGTTTTTAAAGACTGTCCTTGGGATTTGTTGATAGTCATTGCAAATGCCAATCTAACTGGAAATTGATGATGATGAAGCTTCAAAGGCAATTCTTCTGCACTTGTTAAAACTGTGATCCTAGGAATAAATGCCATCTGTCCTGCTGTTGGCCCTGAAAGTATTCTGACATGTAAGACTCTGTTAGTCATGCCAACCAAGTGAAGGCAAGTCCCATTGCAAAGTCCTTGATTGATATCTAGATTTCTAAGAAGCATTAAAGGTACTCCAACTTTGACCTTTAATTGGGAGGGAGGAAGGCCACCCATGTTGATAGAATTGAGATATTCTACTGGATATTGGTGATCATCTTCTCCCTCTTCTTTAACAGTATCAGCACTTGAATAAAGCTTCTCTTCTCCTTGGAATTGTGATAGGACCAATGCATTGATTTCATCCACTTCTACATTTTTTGGGCATAGGATGGCATGCTCTAAAAAGAATTGGTCAGATTGATTTTCAAAAAAGGGATAGGTCACTGAAATCAGACTAGATAGATCTGGACCACATATCATCTGTTGAGGGATAACAAAAGAGTGATCCAGAGGAATATTGTTTCCATGAGCAATCTCCACCAACCATTGGGCAAACAGAGCATTTTCAGGATCATTGCTTTCTAAGCACATATTTTGGGTTAGATATAGCACTTTAATATGGTGGTCTGTTGAAAATCTCCGCCCCATGCAACAGTAATGCCTCCAAATAGCAGATGAGGTCGTTCAAGAACATCTTTGCAAGTTCTGTCTACCACCTCTATGGCATACCGATGTTGCATCATCACCTCATCCCAGATGATCAGACTGGTCTCTTTTAAGAGCTAGGCCCGGTGCATACCCTTTTTGATGTTACAATAGGTATTTTGGTTGAGGGTAATAGGAAGCTTGAATATGTTATGAGCAGTCCTTCCTTTGATGATAATTGCACCAATCCCAGATGAGGCAACACAAAGGACAATCAAATTTTGTGCCCTTGCTGAATGACAGAGAGTATTCCAGGTAAATGATTTGCCAGCACCTCCTACACCATTGACAAAGAAGAAATCCCCATTTTGCCTCCATTAACCATCTCTCCTGCAAGCAGATGAAAGGATTTGGTCATGTATATTCTTTTGGGTCATATTCATTATTACCATATTGATATGTGCATGCTCCAACTCTGATGCTGAATTATAATGGCATTGTTCAGCAATAAATCGATTTCCAAGGATACCCTCTCAGTTTCCAGTGACTTGAGGCATATCATAAAGCTCTGCAAGACTTTGCTCTTCCTGTGACATGATTTTATCTATAAGGAAAAGGCCAAAGTCATAGACTTGTTCATCTGTAGGAGTTTCGATTCCATGGCTAACTTGGAGTTGATATGCCAGATCGTCACAAATTTCATTCCGAAATTGGGTCCATAGTTGAGCAGGATCTGAAGGTATACAATGAAGCATGATCATTACCAAGAGCCTCCTTAATTGAAATCCTGTCTGCATTCCCACTGCTTCCAGGAGACACAGCCTCTATTCTGTATCATCCTCTAGAAGACTACGTGCAAGGCAGGCAGCTTTGAAAGTATTGTATTGAGTGCCCTCAAATGACTTGAGTTCTTCAAATGAACATGCTCCTTTAACCACTGTCAGAAGGGTTTGCAAGAAAAACTGTTCTCCAGAAGAAGGACTGGCAAAATGTATATGACCAATGGTAGACAGCCGTACCCAAGGTTTCCATGATTTGGACCTTGTGTCAAGTACACATACCGAGGATCCAGTAACTCAGCAGTACCAACCAGACACTCCGTTAGTAGCTGTATACAAGTCACTCGATGTGTTAGTTTCAGCTCAGCACACATACCAGTTGCATTCCTCACTCCCATCCCACGCCTACTCTTGGCCCCTCACTACCTATTAACCCTATCATAACCACCCATTAATCCTCGATCTGCCTCACCTCAGGACTTCCTGTCCTTATATTATCCTCAGCCAGGGCTACATTGTTTTATAGTTGGTCACTTCCTATTGTCCTATCCTTGGCCACATTTCTATTATTCTATCCTTTATTGTTCTATCCCTGTTTTATATTCCTTCATTCTAATTATACTCGTTGTGGACAATAACCACATGCTCTGCATATCTTGTTGTCTCACATTTCTTATTCCACATGTTGCTTCTTAACCTATATAAGTAGGACATGCATGTACATATTTCCTCATTCTGGTTATCGACTAGGCTTAGGCCCTTCTACCTTCTTCTCTTCTGTTAAGTCCTTGACTCGGGCCAGCATCACCAGCATCCTCCCAAGTACCTGTCTGTTGCAAATTGGTGGCATGCATGGCAAGTAGGGTGCAACGCACGAGTACATTGAAGCCAACACCACTACTCTTGGCCTGCAGGACTTGGCCATTATCCACCCGACCCCTCGACAGTACCAAAGTCCGTCAGTACCCGAAGCTTGACACCTTGGTACCCAGACAAATTTCTCTGGGAATTGAACATATAGCAAATCATGTGCTTCAGGATATCTGGTATTTGCTTCAAAATAACCCATAAGCATTGTTTTGGCATGTTCAGCCCTTTCAAGTGCAGTTGGGGCATCCTGTGTCGCATCAAAAATAACATTATGCTGGCCAGGGAGATGAACAGGAAGTGCAATCACAGCTGGAATCTGAGCATGGATTTTATACTCTAGCAACCTCCAACACGCCTCACGCGAACTGACATAGCATGCATCAAGATATTGCTGGATTTCATTGTGATTTTGGCCAAACTCCATTGTTATCCTATTGTGCCTCTTGTATACATATTTGTGGATGTATTTGATGGAACGCACATTGAACATAAGCTCTACATTGATATGGCATCCAAATTTAAGGAGGAGCATTGGACAGTAAGGAACCACATGGTGATTATCCATCTCATAGCCTCTGATGAGATGTTTCCTGCCATCATTAGGACACTGATAGAGTGGGTATCCTTCCTCATTCACTGATGTCTGATCACAAAAAGGTTTGGGGAAATGTTTGGCACAATGACCATCTTGCATACATGGTAAGTTTGGGTGATCTCTGCCACAGGGTCCATGAGTCATCATTTCACAAACCAGGCCTTACAACCTCGGATAGGTTTCTTGGTCTGGAAAGATAGCCCAAACCAAAGAATCAACCTCATCAGGTGTTTTGATTTTAAATGGTTGATCAAACCATATGAAAAGATACATATGTAGTAACCCTCTCTTTTGGAATTCAATCATATAGACCCGTGCAATTGTCCCCCCTAAGATGCTCTCTTCAGTGATACAATGAATAAGATACTCTTTCTCCAGGTGAAAAACTCATGCCACCAAGTCAGGTCTGTCTTGAGGCCTCTGTCCTGGAAACAGTGCAGCTTTGACTTCCTCCCAATTAGGATTGGCAGTCATGGTTAGGAAAGTGTCTGCAGGTATCAGGCCTCGGTACTACTGATGGTACTGTTGGAACCGGCCAAGTCCTGCAGGCCGGCCAGGGTGGCTTGGCTTCAACGTACTCATGCGTTGCGCCCTGCCTCCTGTGCATGCCACTAACTTGTAATGAGAACAGATACTCAGGCGAATACCAAGGATGTCGGCCTGAGCAAGGACTTCTGAACAGAAGGAGGAGAGTAGGGAGGCGTAAACCTTAGTTGATACTCAGACTGAGGAACTATGTACATGTATCAACTACTTATATAGGCTGAGAGGCAGAATGTAGAATAAGGGTGGCATAAGACATGGAAAAAAGAATAAGGTATGAAGACCATGTGGAGGTATAGTCCACAATAATTGGAATAGAATAATGAGAGGGTAAGACAATGAAATATAAGCGGTGAGATTGTGGGAAAGAAATAGAACAATAAAGAATGGCCGAGAATAAAACAATTAGTGATTGGCGTGGGTATTGGAAACCCGCGCGGGTAAACGAGTGAGGGGGAAAGGAAAGGAGTGTAGGGATGATGAAGAATAGGGGTTGGGGAAAAGGATAATGAACCAGGTGATAAACCGGGTGTACCAAACTGAAACCGTACACCATGGAATGATGTGAGTGGGGGTCGGTTGGTCGGTACTGCCGAGTAAGTCAAAGCACGATGTATGGTCGTGACAGTATCCCCCCCCTAGCGGCTGAACCCATGAAGCCGATAGGCAGTGTGAGGTTTGCGGGTAAGAGTGAGGGCCAGGGGAGGTGACTGTATTGGAGGGGGCCATGGATAGAGGTGGATGGTGAGGCCTCCTGGACGGAATGGTGTTTCTATTGTGCTTTTGGCAGCCTATTATGATGGCAGGCTTGTTGTCGGAATTCGGTAGGTCATTTTGGCCAATCCCGACATAGGGTAGTGACCCTGTGTGAGTGGTTAGGCAGGGCCGATGAATGGATGGCCAGAAACATGGTCCGACCCGGTTTTCAAGAAGGTTCGTGTGAGGGTGAAGTAGGATGGAGGGGAAAAATGGGGTAGAAGAGAAGAGAGTATGTTTCGGAAAAGAAAAAGGAATAAAAGATAAAAATAGTAGATGAAGAAAAGAAGGGAAACGGTGGGGAAAAGGAGGCATGATGGGGGGTCTTTAGTTGGGCTCTAAAGGCCACGGGCCTGGTTTATCGGGATAGGCAAGGTGGAATTCTGCTATGATCTCGGGAGCGTGATTGAGTTCAGTTGCTACTAACCAAGATGTTTTATCTTCAGTGCCTTTGTAACCAGTCCAGCGGACAAGGTAGAGCAGGGGGCAAGGCCTACATCTTCTGTCGGTCTTTGAGTCAAGGATCGCGGCAATTTCGTACTCGATTTCGACAGGGGAGGTGGAGGTTGAACACGATCGGGTATGGTATTGGGGGTAGAGGGTTCGAGCATTGAAACATGGAAGACCGGATGTACTGCCTGGATAGAGTTGGGTAAACGGAGGGTATAGGAATGGGTGCCGACACGTGCTATTACTTGGAAGGGGCCGAGATACTTCTCCGCTAGTTTTTTGGAGGGTCAAGTGGTTCGGAAGAATTGGGCTTTGACAAATACTGAAGTTCTGACCGGAAACTCGGGAGAGGCGAGTCTGCGGGAGTCTGCCAAGGCTTGATATCATGATTGGGCCTGACTAATTTGTTTTTTCAGGGCCCCATGGAGCTGATCAATGTCCATGTCAAGCGTCGGTTACTGATGGACTTCGGTACTGCCGAGGGGGGTTGTCGAAAGGTCGGGCGGACTATGGCCAAGTCCTGCAGGCCAAGAGTAGTGGCATTGGCTTCAATGTACTCGTGCATTGTGCCCTACTTGCCATGCATGCCACTGTATTTGCAACAGACAGATACTCGGGGGGATGCTGAGGATGCCGGCCCAAGTCGAGGACTTAACAGAAGAGAAGAAGGTAGAAGGGCCTAAGCCTAGTCGATACCCAGAATGAGGAAATATGTACATGCATGTCCTACTTATATAGGTTAAGAAGTGACATGTGGAATAATGAATGTGGAACAATAAGGTATGCAGAGCATGTGGTTATTGTCCACAATGAATAAAATTAGAATAAAGGATGCAACGCGGGGATAAAACAATAGAAGATAGGATAATAGAAATGTGTCCAAGGATAGGACAATAGGAGGTGCCAGACTATAAGACAAGGCTTGTAACCGAGGATAGTATAAGGGCAGAAAGTCCCGAGGTGAGAAGGGTCGAGGGGTGACGACAGGGAGTGTGGATGGTGGACATGCCGAGCCGAAATCGGCATACCAAGTGTCATGCATGCAATGCGGGTACTTGGTCGTGGATATGGGGTGATTTCTCAGTCGGCATTGCCAAATAGACGTGTCTCGGTACGGTACTTGACAGTCCACAGCAAATTCGTGTGCTCGAGAGGAGGCGAGGTTGCGCTCAGGGTGTACAGTGAGGTTTGGGTGATGTCCCTTATTGGCGAAGAAGGGAGAGATGCCCGTGGTGGCGTTTGGAGCGTTATTGTATGCAAATTTGGCTAGCGGCAACAGTTCGGACCAATTTTCCTGTTGGTAATTCCAGTAGACTCGAAGGTACTGTTCCAGGGTCTGGTTTACTCGTTCGGTTTGGCCGTCAGCTTCCAGATGGTAGCCTGAGGTGAAGTGTAGGCGCATGTCGAGAGCTTTTCCGAGAGACCTGAAGAAGTGAGAGAAAAATTCGCTTCCATGGTCAGATGTTACATGGCTCGGTACACTGTGCTTGGAGAAGACGTGAAGCACAAACAGTTTGGCCAAATCGGCGGAAGTGATTGTATCAACTGTAGGGATGAAGATACTTTGTTTGGTGAGTCTGCAAACTATCACTAGTATCGATGTGAAACCGGAGGACTGAGGAAGTTGCTCAATGAAATCCATGGCTATGGAATTCCATGGCCGTTTGGGAATAAGGAGTTGTTTTAGGAAGCCATAGGGTTTGTGATGCTGCGATTTTGAACGCATACATGTAGTGCAGGATTTGCAGAAGTCGATGACCGAGGTACATAAGCCTGGCCAGATGTATTCGCGGCAGATCAGGGCTAGTGTTTTGTTTTGACCGAAATGTCCCGAGAGGACATGGTCGTGCTTGTATTGTAGGATGCGTAATCTGAGGTTGTTGGCGTCGGGGACGTAGATCTGGTTGTCTAACCAAAGGAAACCGTCCAGGGTTTGTGTCCATCTTGGGTTTGGTACTTCGGGAGTGCTGAGATGTTGGATCGGTCGGGAGGGCTGCACGTATGTTGGAATGGAGTTTTTCGGAGTCCATGATGGTGCTTGCTCATAGTGTCAGGATGATAAGTTGTGTCGCCCAAAGGGATTCTACTAATTGAGTGGTCGTAAAGATTGGTCAGAGGTTTTGGGGGTTGATGGTGCCATAGTTGTTACCCCCCTCTTTAGGGTAGACGTCCCATCGACTAGTTAAGGCATCGGGTTTTGTACCGAGTTTGCTGGGGCGGAAACGGATAGTGATGTTAAATTGGCAGAGGTATTCGGACCACCGTGCCTGTCTCTGTGTCAGGACTTTAGTGGTGGAAAAATATTCGAGGTTTTTGTTAGGGAATAGCACGGGTTAGGGTAACCCGCACGGGTCACCGGGTCGGGTGCCCTTGGGTTTGGGTGCGGGTCAAGCCGAGAGCACCCGTGACCCGGCCCAACCCGCCGCCTCAACCTTGTATGCGCATACGACACGCACGCGCCGCACGCGCACACGTACAACACGACCGCGCCGTACGCACACGCGTATGACACGAATGCGCCATACGCCCACGCGCCGACACCAACGCGCTGCACGCGCACGCGCCGACACGAATGTGCCGACACCAATGCGCCATATGCGCACGCGCTGACACGAACGCACCGACACCAATGCGCCGTACGCTGACGCGTATGACACGCACGCGTGCGGCGCGTTCATGTTGTACGTCGCGTGCACGTACGGCACGTTCGTGTCGTACGTTGCGTGCGCGTACGGTGCGTTCATGTCGTACGTCGCGCGCACGTACGGCGCGTTCGTGTCGTACATCGCGTGCGCATACGGCGCGTTTGTGTCGTATGTCGCGTGCGCGTACGGCACGTTTGTACGCCGCATTTGTGTCGTATGTCGCGTGCGGGTGCGGCGCGCACCCGACACCCGTCGACCCGTGGGAAAAAACCCATGGGTTGACGGGTTCGGGTTTCCCATGGGTCGGGTGCGGGTCACCCACATTTGACCCGTGGGTGACCCGTGCCGTTCCCTAGTTTTTGTGGTTGGTAACAACATCTACGGGGTCGGCAGAGCCTTCCAGGTAGTGCCGCCATCGCTTGAACGCCTCAAAAATTGCTAAAAGTTCCTTGTCATGAACATCATAGTTTAGCTTGGGAGCAGTAAAGGTATGAGAATGAAAGGCAATGGGATGAATCTCGCCTTCGGGATTGATAATGGAAAGGATTGCCACAAGGGCATAGTCTGAAGCATCGGTTTCCATGACCAGGGGTAAGTCAGGTTCCCAGTGATGCAGGATAGGTGCCGAGGTGAAGGCCATTTTGAGCAGGTCGAAAGACTTTTGACAGTCTTCGGTCCAAGCCCATGTCATGCCTTTACATGTCAGCCGGGTAAGGGGTACGGTTATGTCTGAATAGTTAAATATGAAGCAACGGTAGAAATTGGCAAAACCTAGGAAGGACTGGATGTCCTTGACCTTTCATGGTTCAGGCCACTCGCGGATGGTTTGGACTTTGTCATCAGACATGGTCAGGCTGTCGGTATGTAGGATGTAGCCGAGGAATTTGACCGTGTCTTTGTGCCATTCACATTTGCTAGCTTTGACAAATAGGCTGTTTTTTCTGAGTCGGCAGAGCACCTCTCGGATATGTTCTCGGTGCTCCTTGAGTGAGTCTGAATAAATCAGTATGTCGTCTATATAGGCGACAGCGCAATGGTCTATTAGGTCACCGAGAATGTCATTCATAAACCTCTGAAAAGCTGCAGGGGCGTTGGAGAGGCCGAACGACATGACTAGCCATTCATAGGACCCGTACTGGGTCTTGAAGGCAGTCTTCCATTCTTCTCCTTTGGCAATTCGGATCAGGTGGTACGTGTGCCAAAGGTCAATCTTTGTGTAGATTTGAGCCTTGCGGGGGGCATCTAGTAGGTCAGTGATTAGAGGGAGAGGGTACCGGTCCTTCTTAGTCACTTTATTTAGTGCTCGGAAATCAACACATAGCCGAAGGGAGCCATCTTTCTTTCAGACGAATAAGATTGGCGCTCCATGTGGGGAATGAGAGGCCCTGATGAACCCCATGTTCAGGTGTTCGTCAAGGAACTCACCCAGGGTTTCTAGTTCTGACTGTGATAACGAGTAGAGGGGTGGATGAGGCATCTTGGCACCATCTTCCAGGGTGATCTTGAGATCGTAGGGTCGGTGGGGTCCTAGAGTGTCAGCTTTTGTTTTGCTGAAAATGTCAGCAAATTTGTGATACTCTTTTGGGACGTTTTTGAGGTCGACCGGATCAGGGGGAGCGGACGGATCAGATGGGGCCTTGGCTGATCGTGCTGAGATGGTGTCGATGGCTGAAAGGTCCAGATGGAAAACCTGCGAACCTTCTAGTTTGCAGGCTCACGCAAAGACGGCTGCATTGACTAGGGCTATTCACGGGGCTTCTAATTTTGGAGAGGATCCTGGTTGAGGCCGTGGAGCAGCGGCAGATGCCAGCTGAACCGATGGCTTCGGGATGCATCTAGGGTCATTAGCGGTTTTTCGGAACGTAATACTACCCAATACCCAATCAATTAACGGATTGTAGCGGGTGAGCCAGTTGTGACCGAGTACTACCAACACAGACAAATCTAGTGATGTGACATACATATGGATGGACTGTAGTTGTCCTGTCAGAAATTTGATTGGTAGTTCTACAGATTCGGTAATGACCGCATTAGTAGTGCCATCAAATAGTTTAAGGGGAATCAAATCCACAGAAGTGGTGGGGATCTTATGTTCCCAAACATAGGAAGATTCTATGAAGCAGTGAGTAGAACCTGAATTGATCAGACATTGAAGAGGGGTCGCCGAGGAACTCGGTATCAAAATAGAAGATAGAGGGATTACCAAAGAATTAGGATTAAGAAGGGCAGAGGCATTAAGCTTAACCTCAGTTCCAGCACCTGCTGACTCGTTTGGCTCAGTCACCTCCACAGATTCCTCAGTTTCGGTGTCTGGGGCGTTAGTCACCTTGTGGGTGGTAGATCTGGATTGTAGGGTCATAATCGTTAAGCAGTAAAGGGCACAGGAGGTAGTGTGAGTCTGAGTATACTGTCAGGCCTTGGTACTACCAATGGTACTGTCGGAACCGGCCAAGTCCTGCAGGCCGGCCAGGGTGGCTTGGCTTCAACGTACTCGTGCGTTGTGCCCTGCCTCCTGTGCGTGCCACTAACTTGTAACGAGAACAGATACTCAGGCAAATGCCGAGGATGTCGGCCTGAGCAAGGACTTCTGAACAGAAGGAGGAGAGTAGGGAGGCGTAAACCTT
>QLPI01002847.1:0-17105 GCA_003314275.1 Chroogomphus rutilus | reverse complement strand
TATATAGATGTATCTAGTCTTGTACTATCTTTTACCGAGTAAAGACAAGGGGGGAAGAGAGTACAAGGGGCAATATAAAACAAAGAACAAAGGAGTAAGGCACACGATGATCCTGCGCATCATCTATCAAAGGAGTGGAACCTTGACTTTGGAATCTTTGGAGGTTCGGAAACATAGAACCTTGGAATGATGCATCGGAAATCTGGAAATCGGTTATTCAGACTTTGATCGATCGGAAAGGTCCCGGAAACAGTGCAGGTGGTTGTGGAGTTAAATGTGGGTTTATTTGGCAGCATGGGCCATAACAGTATCCCTCCACTAGGACCAAGCCCTCGAGGTCCTAAGCTTAATCTTGCCATGAATTGAGCAGAGAAGAGTGTGGGACTATTTTTAGGCGTATTGGGATGTAATGGGTGTTTTTTCTGACCACCCATCCGATGCATATATAAGGAGGCCTTTCTCCTCTCCCTGAGTTCCTTTCCTGCCCCTACCCATGTCTGGATTCGAACAGGATATCGAAGTGGAGGTTTTGGAGCAGGTGCACGCTTTCAAGGCCAAGAGTGCGAAACAGATTCGCCTGATGAGGCAGGAGGGGGCATGGAAACTGGAAGTTGCTCGGGATATTGGAAAGGGTCTGAGGGGCAAAGTCCAAAAGCTGGGGGAAATACCCAAGGGTGTGGATTGGAAGGGAAAGGGGGAGGGGAAGGATCGAGCTTTGGAGTGCGATGCTGAGGCTCTAGAGGCTGCCCTTTTGGCCAGCCTGGCGGACAAGGAACCAGAGGATTTACCCTCCTGGGGGAGATTTGCTGGGCCATTGGGATCTGAAGATGGAGGTGTTCTGCATCAGGAGACCGAGTCTGAGGAATCTTTGGATAGCGGTGACCCCTTGGATGCAGAGTTTTCCTACTCATCCTCTGGGGGCAATCCAGGGGGTGAGGAGGACGTCTATCCCATGCCCTCAGTTGGGGTGAGTACCGTTGTTTGGGATGCAGAGAGGACGTGTCGGAGATGTCTTGAGAAGGATGCTCGATTTTTGGGGGCGCAAACGGCTTTTGAGAATCAGATTGCTTGGGATGCGCAGGTGGCCGGGAAGGAGGTGGGTCTCGTACCCTTTGAATCCACTCGGCGGTCATTGATTGAACATCAGCCTGACCTTTACCAGATCACCAGTCCAGGGGTTCCTCCTATGCTGAGGTCAGAACCTTGTGATAGGTGTCGTAAATGTGAAGATCCATGTACGTGGACCATGTCAGCCAAAACCTGTGTTCCCTGTCGGAAGAGCTGGGTGAAGTGTGTGGTCGGTGGTGTATCGGTCGTTAAGGGGGCAACCACAAGAAAGAGGAGGCAGGAGGAGACAGAGGTCCCTGAGGTGCCCTCTTTGAAAAAAATGAAAGTCAAGGTACTGGTCCCTCCCCTTCTGAAAAGCAGGGGTGACGCGAGTGGTGACCTCCTGAGGGAAATCAGGGACAGTGTTTTTGCCCTCGTCATTGCCCTAAACAGGATAGTGGATGCTTCCAAGATGGAGAATGCCATCAAGATGGATGGTCAGAATCATTCGACAGGTATGTGGGGACATGGTGGTCTCTCCTGGAGTCATCGGATGGTGGTTGGTCGGTTGACTCTGACACATGGTGTGGGGAAGACTGCTTCCAAGAGGAAAAGGACTTCCAGGGGAGTGGGTTCAGTGCATGGTGCAAGAGATGTGATGCCCAGAGCAGGGCGGTCTACTGAGCAGACGGTCCCAGTGTGTGATGTGGAGGGTTCGGCACTTGTGATGGGATGACCTACTGAAGACATGGTTCCAGGGGCTGTGGCACTGGCAATGGGGTTGCTTCCTGAAGCGGTGGCTCTGGAGGTTGTGGCGTTGACCTTGGGGCTGGTTTCTGAAATGGTAGTCCCAGTGTTGGAGTCGAGCAGTGGAGGGGTGAGCAAGGGATTGATTACTTCTAACAGCTGGATCCCTCTGATCCCAACGAGGTACATGCCTTGTTTTATGGCGAATGACTGATGATGTGTATACTTGATGGTCCTGCAAGGGTGGGGTCATGGTTTGTGTGGCGTTTGTGGTAGTTGTGCTGATCATGTTTTCATGGTGTTCATTCACCAGATTGTCACTTGGACATTAGTGGTGTCGTCGGGATTCAGGGAATGTCCTGCAATTTGGTTGAATCATGTTGATTAGTTTAGTTCATATTAATATTCTAACAAGAAGGATTCTAGTTCTAAGAAAATCTACATGGTACTGTTAGTCTAAGGGATAGTATGGGATTCCACAGTGTTCAGGGTTCTTCCTGAGCAGAGTTTTTCAGAGGGTTGGATTGAGCACTGAGTGAAGACTGCTGGCTCTATATTGCCAAGAATCAGTTAGGATAATCTAAATGGGTAGTACTCAATTCCCTGTCGATCAACGGATCGTAGTGGGTGAGCATATGGTCCTTGCAACTAAAATTCTGACGGGTTTGGACGGTCGGATTTGGAGGGTTGGAGTTCAGAGGGTTGGAGTCAGAATGTTTCCACAGAAACGGGTTGAAATCTTTTCGATGCTTGGTCACAGGTCATATTCCTGAAAAGGTTGGATGCATTGTTTTGTTTTACGTCCTTAGGCATAGTTGGTGTTCAACGCAAACAACTGGTGCCAGATTCGGGAGCCTAGCTTCTTATTCTTTGGTTGCTGAAGCATCTGACATCTCAGACTCTTCTTCAACCTCTTCTGTCATGGAGGCTGCATGCCCTTTAGTGACTGTGGTGGTGGATCTTGGGCATTCCTTGGCTGAGTGGCCCAATCTGCCGCAGAAGAGGCAGATTTTTTGTTCGAAGCAGCGTTGCAATTCTTGCGGTGTAAGTTTTCCGTCTTTTCCAATTTTGGATGAAAGATCCATGGTAGTCCTGCTGCCACTGAATGGGGTCATGGGTTGGCCTACATTGGCCATCTTATTGCCCATGTTAGGGGCCAAATATGTGGTCATGGGGGTCCTCCCTCTATCGTAGGGGTGGTCGAAGTTCCAGGTAGAGGGAGGCTCTCTGGCAATTTCCGATCGTTGCTCCCAGTAGCAGGCATCGATCGATTGGGACAGGAGACAGAGTTGGAGCAGGGAATGGGGCTTTCCTACTCTAGAGACCTCGTCCTTGATCCTGCTAGGGAGTCCATTGTAGAACTGGCGATGAAGTGTAGTGTCGCCCCAGTGGACACGGGTGGCTAGTCGATTGAATTTGACTACATATTTCATGATGCGCTGATTATTGTACATGCGGAGGGTCTCGAGGTCTGCTTCGGCCTCTCCTTCTGGGTTGTGGGGGCCGAAGTTGGTTTTGAGTTCATTTACAAACTCCTCATAGTCATGGAGCCAGTCTGGGTCGTCAGGGGCAGAGAGGGCTGGTTCAAACCAGTCCAGGGTGGTACCGGTCAGGTACAACAGTACATAGGTTACCTTGGTGCTTTCGGTGTCGAAAGCATCAGGGAGGTCATGGAAGTTCAGTCTACATTGCACTAGGAAGGCTTGTAGTTTCCTCGAATCGGATGCATCAAAGGTATCTGGATCTTGGACCTTGGCAGCACAGGGGGCTGATCTTCTGGGGCTGGCTAAGTTGCTTACCAACATAACGAGGGCCTGAGTGAGATCGGGCACAACATTGGGTCCTAAGGTGGGGGCCCCTCCTGGGTGTGCAGGAGGTGGCAGTGCTGCAGCAGGTGGTGCAACATGGGGTTGGGAAATGGGGGGTGGTGCAGCGAGCAGAGGTACGATGGGTGGTGCAACAAATGGTGGTGCTTTGGGCGGTGGTGCCAGGGGCAGAGGTGCGAAGGGTGGTAGTACGTAGGGGGGAGATGTGAATGGGGGGGTGCTGATGAGTCTGACAGTGCTGCTGTGGATGGTCCTGAACTGGATTGCATCTCTGATGGTAACGATTGTCGAGTTGCTGGGGGGTGGTTCATGAGGAACAGGTTGGTCAAATTCAAATGCAGGTGTTGATCTGCGTCCAAGAATCCAGAGTCGGAAGAAGGCTCTGGGGGGTATGCTAGGGTTTGAGGTGTCTGGAAACTTGGTCCAGGGATGGGCAGTTCTCGGGGGATGGATGCACGGTGGGCAGATGCCTGGGTGATTGTCTGCATGGCTTGTAAACATGTGATAGGTCTCATGCTTAATGATAATCAGGAGTGTGAGTACAAATATACTGTTAAATCCACATGTCAGCGCTTAGCTAGAGGCTTCCGGGAGGGTTTCCAGAGGGTTCCAAATGATTTCCAAAGGGGGGTTCACACTCCGGAGACAGAGGGACTAAGGGTCGTGGACTCAGGATTGGAATTGGAATGGGGATGGAAAGTCAGGAAGTGCCGGGGGTCTTGGAACTGTTCTCAGTATAGGGTGGTACGAGTGGTTTGAGGTCGCAGGGACTTGGCTTCAACTGATGTGTTGTACCCTCCTCGATTGTCTGTCCCTAATTTTGGAGAGTCAGAAAGTTTACCAGAACTTAATCAGAAACTACAATGCAGAATTAAGTTGATATTTGTACTGGAAAATAGTCCAGTCAACTGGTGACTTATATACATGTATCTAGTCTTGTACTATCTTTTACCGAGTAAAGACAAGGGGGGAAGAGAGTACAAGGGGCAATATAAAACAAAGAACAAAGGAGTGAGGTATACGATGATCCTGCACATTGTCTATCAAAGGAGCGGAACCTTGACTTCAGAATCTTTGGAGGTTCAGAAACATAGAACCACAGGGACTTGGCTTCAACTTATGTGTTGCACCCTCCTTGATCGTCTGTCCCTAATTTCGGAGAGTCAGAAAGTTTACCAGAACTTAATCAGAAACTACAATGCAGAATTAAGTTGATATTTGTACTGGCAAATAGTCCAGTCGACTGGTGACTTATATACATGTATCTAGTCTTGTACTATCTTTTACCGAGTAAAGACAAGGGGGGAAGAGAGTACAAGGGGCAATATAAAACAAAGAACAAACGAGTAAGGCACACGATGATCCTGTGCATCATCTATCAAAGGAGTGGAACCTTGACTTTGCAATCTTTGGAGGTTTGGAAACATGGAACCTTGGAATGATGCATCAGAAATCTGGAAATCGGTTATTCAGACTTTGATCGATCGGAAAGGTCCCAGAAACGGTGCGGGTGGTTGTGGGGTTAAATGTGGGTTTATTTGGAGGCATGGGCCATAACATAAGATCACTTTGGGGACAACACTGATGGCATCAATTAGGCTCACATTAAATTAAACTGACATTGCTCAACAGAGACCTGACACAATCCCATTTTGCTTGCTAACAAATTCAAAAACATGGACCTAGCAACACCTGAGTAACTCCCCTCTCTTCAATACTGTGGTGGGGAATATAGACTAGTAGATAGGCTAGCTACTGTGGTACAAAGTTTCATAGCTATAGAATCTGTGGTTAATATTCTATATGAATATATGCTCTTACACAGGTGACATGCAGTGGGTTGATCATATGTAAGCGCTGGTCAGAGGAGCTGGCAGGCAATATGAGTGAGGATCATATAGGTTCTAGTGGAAGATCACAATAATGAACTGATTCAATAACAGTGTGAGCATGATATAGAGCACCTATTTAGTTATCCCTGCTGGGTCTGTAGTCTTTAATGATGATGAGAGGGGTTTAGACCCAATGCAGCTTGACGTCATGTGAGTACGTCGAGTGGATATCAAATATAAGTGTAAGGGGTTTTTTGGTATGAGAGACTAATTTTATTTATTGTAGTTACTATGGCTTGATACAAGTAAAACATCTGACTATGATATGATCCATAATTAATAGATTTTGTAGAGCATATGCAGGGTCAGCCAATTGTGTGTCACCCCAATGAGATCTTCTTGGAGAATGACACCTGTCAGTGGTGCCAATTGAATAGAATTCCTTTTCCCTTTGTTCCCTTCTTGTCTGCAATGAATATTTCCTCTCTGAGTCATGTCCCGTGTCTCATTCTCCTGTTTCTCAGTCATCTGTCCTCAGTGACTGCATATATGCATCCCAGTTCCTTCAATTCCTGTTCCTTTGCACGTGGGTCCCTTCCCCTATATCCTTTCCATCTCCTCCTATTCATTTCCCTTTGTCTCCTTCTCTATTCCATACAGTTTTGGCTCTTCCAGCCCCTACATCTCCTGATCATCTGGGTGCTTTGCATCTAAGTCACTACCATTCGTGTCTCTCACACAGTAACTACTAGTAAGTCCGGTTGCTATACTATCTTCCACTGCATGAAAACTAATACTTGTTCTTTATCCTGTTTTACACTACATTTCTTTGTTATACAAACAAATATACACTCAAAGGTGTATTTCTGTCCTTATTTCTTTATCCCTTGCTCCCCTCTCCCCATTCCTTCTACCATTCATCACAACACTCTCGCATCTACAACTTGCCTAACATGAACCAAATCAAGGAACATATAACCTAGCTGAGATTTCTCAACAGAGAGCTGACATGAACTCCTTTTTCTTGCCAACAAATTCAAATGCATAGACATACCGGTACCCAAGTCACTCCTCTCTCATATACAACTTGTCCTGTCAGCTTCAAAGCATCGATGAGCCTATGATCAGATAGAGATACCTCTACCTATGGGCAAAAAGAGCAATCATGTACATGACAGAACACGGTGTGTTGATTTCCCAAGATGGTGGTCAAATATCTCTTCCAGGAACCACTGAGGGATGTGTTCTTTGTGTTGAAATGAATGACAGAGGGATTAGGGGAAAGAGAAGAATATATGGGGACACATGGGATTGGGAACATAGGAGGTGGTTGTATGTGGTTCAAAGAAGCTGGGAATATAGAAGTGGACACAAGATCATGTCAGAATAAAAAAAAGTAGATTAGAAAGAGTGAAGCATAGGGAATGGCATGGGTCATGCATTGGTCAAATGTAGGTGACCTGCACCTGACCCATGAGGAAGACAGATGTCAGCTGCATGCCACACCTGCATGTGTGTGATGCATGCATGTACAGAATGTTCATGTCATACATGTGCATGTGCAATGCATGCATGCTGTATGTACATGCCTGACACCATGGGTTGTGCTGGGTTGCAGGTGCTCTCAGCTTGAGCCACACCTAAACCTAAGGACACCCCACCTGGTGACCTATGTGGGTTGGCCTAACATGTGCTATTCCATAGTGAAGCATTATACACCATCACAGTACAAATAGATACAGAAGTAGTGGGTTGAAAATGGCAGCCTATATGAGTTTCCAGCATCATCATCAGAATCTGATTTTGAAAGAAATGTTATTCTTGCTCTGAATGCTGTGCTTTTGGATTCAATGAAAGGTATGTCATGCACTGTTCTGTCATACTCCCATTGCATTTTTATGCTGTTTAATTCAGTCATTGACACTGGTTTCTTTCAGATTCTCAATAAGATCATTACAGTTTATGGATGCATATCAGAAAGGCCTTACAAGTAGTCAAGTAGCTTGGGCCAGTCAGAAGTACTGAGGTCACTGTTATGGTCAATGCCCCATATCAATCTAGTCAACAATTACTACAATTCCTGGGAATTATCTGGTTATGATCATCAAGAATGATCCTCTGAGCACCCTTTCCACAATTCCTGTTCACAACCCATAGTTCCATAATCCCAAAGTCCTGCAATTCTGAAATTATGATTCTGTTTTTGTGCTAGGCATCTCAAAGGATCACTGTTATGGCCCATGCTGCCAAACAAACCCACATTAAACCCCATAACCACCCATGCTGTTTCCGAGAATTTTCCGATCGCTCAAAGACTGAATAACCAATTTCCGGATGTCCGATACATATTCCGAGGTTCCACGCTTCCAAACCTCCAAAGACTCCGAAGTCAAGGTTCCATTCCTTTGATAGATGATGTGCAGGATCATCGCGTACCTCACTCCTTGTTCTTTGTTTTATATTGCCCCTTGTACTCTCTTCCCCCCCTTGTCTTTACTCGGTAAAAGATAGTACAAGAACTAGATACATGTATATAAGCCACCAGTCGACTGGACTATTCGCCAGTACAAATATCGACTTAATACTGTGTCGTAGTTTCTGATTAAGTTCTGGTAAACTTTCCGACTTTCCGAAATTAGGGACAGACGATCAAGGAGAGCATAACACATAATTTGAAGCCAAGTCCCTGCGACCTCAAACCACCCGTACCACCCTATACCATGAACAGTCCCAAGACCCCTGGTGTTCCCAACTTCCATCCACTCCGATTCCGATCCTTCACCCCCACCCTCAGAATATGAATCCCCCCTTCGGAAACCTTTTGGAACCCTCCAAAAACCCTTTCAGAAGTCTCTAGCTAAGCACTAACATGCAGATTTAACAGTATATTCGTACTCACACTCCTGATCATCATTAAGCATGAGACCTATCACATGTTCACAAGCCATGCAGACAATCACTCAGGCATCTGCCCGCTGTGCATCCATCCCCCAAGAACTGCCCATCCCTGGACTAAGTTTTCAGATGCCTCAAACCCCAGCTCAACCCCTGGAGCCTTCTTCCAACTCCGGATTTTTGGATGCAGATCAACCCCTACATTTGAATTTGACCAACCTGTTCCTCGTGAACCACCCCCCGGCGATTCAACAATCATCGCCATTGGATATGTGGTCCAGTTCAGGACCATCCACAGCAGCACCGTCAGACTCATTGGTGCCCCCCTACATACCACCACCCTTCTCACCTCCACCCACTACACCACCCCCTGTTGCCCAACCCCATGTCATACCACTGGCGGCAGCACTGCTGCCTCCTGCACACCCAGGAGGGGCCCCCACCCTAGGACCCAACGTTGTGCCCAATCTCACTCAGGCCCTCGTTATGCTGGCAAGTAACTTAGCCAGCCCCAGAAGATCAGCCCCCCGTGCTGCCAAGGTTCAAGACCTGGATACCTTTGATGCATCCGATTCAAGGAAACTACAAGCCTTTCTAGTACAATGTAGACTGAACTTCCATGACCGCCCTGACACCTTCGACACTGAGAGCACCAAGGTAATCTACGTACTATCGTACCTGACCGGTACCGCCCTGGACTGGTTTGAACCAGCCCTCTCTGCCCCTGATGAGCCAGACTGGCTCCATAACTATGAGGAGTTTGTGAATGAACTCAAAACCAACTTCAGCCCCCACTACCCAGAAGGAGAGGCCGAAGCAGACCTTGAGACCCTCTGCATGCGCGATAACCAGCGCATCACGAAATATGTAGTCAAATTCAATTGACTAGCCACCCGCATCCACTGGGGTGACACTGCACTTCATCGCCAGTTCCATAACGGACTCCCTGGCAGAATCAAGGATGAGATCTCTAGAGTAGGAAAACCCCATTCCCTGCTCCAACTCCATCTCCTGTCCCAATCCATAGCCACCTGCTACTGGGAGCAACGGTCGGAAATCGCCAGAGAGCCCCCCTCCACCTGGAACTTCGACCGCCCCTATGACAGAGGGAGGACCCCCGTGACCACATATTCGGCCCCTAACATAGGAAATAAGACGGCCAATGTAGGCCAACCAGCGACCCTGTCCAGTGGCAGCAGGACTACCATGGATCATTTGTCCAAAATCAGGAAAGACAGAAAACTTACACCACAAGAACGGCAATGCTGCTTCGAACAAAACCTCTGCCTCTTCTGCGGCAGATCGGGTCACTCAGCCAAGGAATGCCTGAGATCCACCACCACAGTCACCAAAGGGCGCACAGCCTCCGTGACGGAAGAGGTTGAAGAAGAGTCTGAGATGTTGGATGCTTCGGAAGCTGAGGAATAAGAAGTTAGGCCCCCGACTCCAGCACCAGTTGTTTGCATTTATGCCTACAGATGTAAAACAAAACAATGCATCCAACCTTTTCAGGAATATAACCCCCCATGACCAATCGTCGAAAGATTTTGACCCCTCTGTGGAAACACTCTGACCCTCCGAACTCCGACCCTCCAAATCCGACCCCCCCAAACCCCATCAGAATTTTAGTTGCAAGGACCATGCTCACCCACTACAATCCGTTGATCGACAGGGTATTGAGTACTACTTGTTTAGACCATCCTAACTGATTCTTGGCAAATATGGAGCCAGCAGTCTTCACTCAGTGCTCAAATATGACCCTCTAAAAACTCCGCTCAGGAGGAATCCTGATCACTGCAGAATCCCGTACCATCCCTTAGACTAACAGTACCATGTAGATTCTCTAGAACTAGACCCTCTCTTGTTAGAATATTAATATGAGCTAAACTAATCAACAATTTCAACCGAGACTCGAGCCTTGTAGGACATTCCCCAAATCCCGATGACACTACCTCCGTGCCAGTGACAATCCGGTAGAATGAACGATCCAATCCCCATGACACCACAACCACTACAGCCCTGGCCACAGAAGTCACGCAACCATAGGACATCTACTCAAAAAAAAAAAAAAAAAAGGGGAGAGAAGAAGAAGAGAAAAGAAAAGAAAACATCTAGGAAATGACACAATTATTGAGGAATCCTTATGTCACCCAGAAGACACCACCAAACCGTAAAAATTCATGACACCAATCATACAAACAACTAATCAAACACCCTTATTTGGATCACTCGAACCCTCCATGGCCTGCGCTGAACCCGAACACCCATTGGAACCACCCGACCCATGACCCAAGCGGCAAGCAACCAATCTACATCCTCCAGAAAAGAGGCATCAAGTCCATGATCTGCCAGCAGGAAGGACGTTAACGTGTCAGTAAGGCTCTCCCACAACCTCACCTCCTCTATGCCAGGCCTGGCAGCTGTCAGGTTGGACATACGACGATGATAGCGCTCGTAGTAGTCCAAGAGTTAGTGCAGGTCCTCCTGGTACTTGTCCAGACGAAATAGATACACGGCAATACATCCGAGTACCTCCGGGCCACTTGTTTCCACCCCCGACTCGCCAGAGGTTTCGTCCCACTCCAGATCCCGAAAAGGAACAGCCCCAGATGGTGATGGCCTCTTATAATGGCTCGCTATAGGAATCAGGAAGAGAAAGGCTCCGACAAAGCACCACTCACCGTAATAATCACGGACCCTAATGGTATGGGCATGGAGAAGGGTCAACTCCTCGTCAAGGGTGTGTAAAAAACACGCCTCCCTTGTCCCTAAACCATAGAGGGGGATACGGGAAAAATCCCTGAGGTTTTCTGAAGATTGCAGATCCATGTTCTCCATCGAGGAAAGGCCTCTCCTACTTCTGCAAACACCCACTTTTATAGGAGAATGAACCATCAGCGCTTATTGATCAAAATCCCAGGGGACCATCAAAGAACCCCTGCAGTAATGTCCGTCTTAATTACCGCTCCAATTGAGCTTAGGACCTCGAGGGCCTGGTCCTAGTGGAGGGATACTGTTATGGCCCATGCCGCCAAACAAACCCACATTAAACCCCACAACCACCCACGCTGTTTCCAGGACTTTTCCGATCACTCAAAGACTGAATAACCAATTTCTGGATGTCAGATACATATTCTGAGGTTCCGCGCTTCCAAACCTCCAAAGACTCCGAAGTCAAGGTTCCGTTCCTTTGATAGATGACGCGCAGGACCATCGCATACCTCACTCCTTGTTCTTTGTTTTATATTGCCCCTTGTACTCTCTTCCCCCCCTTGTCTTTACTCGGTAAAAGATAGTACAAGAACTAGATACATGTATATAAGCCACCAGTCAACTGGACTATTTGCCAGTACAAATATCGACTTAATACTGCGTCATAGTTTCTGATTAAGTTCCGGTAAACTTTCTGACTTTCCAAAATTAGGGACAGACCATCGAGGAGGGCACAACACATAAGTTGAAGCCAAGTCCCTATGACCTCAAACCACCCGTACCACCCTATACTATGAACAGCCCCAAGACCCCTGGTGTTCCCAACTTCCATCCACTCCGATTCCGATCCTTCACCCCCACCCTCAGAATATGAATCCCCCCTTCGGAAACCTTTTGGAACCCTCCAAAAACCCTTCCAGAAGTCTCTAGCTAAGCACTGACATGCGGATTTAACAATCACCATGTACCTTACTCCCTTGTTCTTTGTTTTTCTATTGACCCCTTGTATTTCCTCCCTCTCTTGTCTTTAGAATGGACAGTAGAAAATACAAGGTAGTTTACATGTATATAACCACCCAGTTGACTGGAATATTCACCAGTACAAATATCAACTTATTTTCCATCCAAGTTTCCAACTTAAGTTCTGGCCTGAGTCTGACTTAGCCTTTCATGTGTTTCTGATTTTCCCATATTAGGGACAGATGATCAAGGAGGGCACAACACATAATTTGAAGCCAAGGCCCTCTGACTTTGAACACCTACACAACTAGTGTTACAAGTCCATGTTGCAAACCAACCACCACCCTAAGTCCCGGTGCTTCATCATCTACTTTCTGTCCTTTCTGTTTCCACTACCCTTGACCTTATGATCCTTGACCCCCTATGCCTCAGAACTTCTGCCCCCCATGGAATCCTTCAGAAACCTACATAATCACTTTGTTCCCTATTATTCTAAGCACTTGACATGCAGATTTAACATTATATTTGTAATCACACTCCTGATTGTCATGAGATGCACTACACATGCACAAGCCCTATGGATAATCACCCAGGCCTCCCTCAGCTGCACATCTGTACCCTGGGATCCACCACCTACTGCTGGATGTACCATCCATACTAAAGGATATTTAGATGGGGAGTATGGAATGATAGATAGACTAATTGCTATGATACAAAGACTTGTAGCTACAGGGTTCGTGGCTAATATTCTATGTGAATATATGCTCTCATGTAGACGGCACATGGCAGGTGGATCATATGTAAGCACTGGTCCAAGGATCTGGCAGGAGGTGTGAAGGAGAGTTGTGTTGATCACAGTGGGTGATCCACAATAATAAGCTTGTTCAATAACAGTGTGAGTGTGATTTACTACACCTATTTGATGATCCCTGCTGGGTCTGCAGTCTTGAAAGACAATGAGAGATGCTTCAACTTAATGCAGTCTGACATCACGTGAGTGCATCGAGTAGGTATCAAATATAAGTATAGAAGGGTTTTGGTACTCGAGACTAGTAATATTCGTTGTAGTTACTCTGGATTTATACAAGTAAAATTCCTGACTATGATATGATCCATAACTAACAGATTCTGTGGAGCATATGCAGGGTCAGCCCATTGTAGGCTGCCCTAATGAGATCTTCATAGAGAAATGACACCTGTCAGTGGTGCCCTTTGAATAGAATTGCTTCTCCCTTTGTTCCCTTCTCGTTTGCAATGATTATTGCCCCTCTAAGTCATGTCCCGTGTCTCTGTCAAATACACATACCAAGAACTGTCCACTCGGCAATGCTGACCAAGCAACCATTCTATATCCATGACCAAGTGCCCATGCTGCATGCAGAACACTTGGTACACCAGTCTTGGCTCAGTACATCCACCATCTACACTCCTTGTCCTCACCCTTCGGTCCATCTCACCTGGGGACTTCCTGCCCTTGTGTTATCCTCGGTTACAGCCATTGTTTTATAGTCAGCCACTCCCTATTGTCCTATCCTTGGCCATGTTTCTATTATCCTATCTTTTATTGTCTTATCCCCGTTTTGCATTCCTTCATTCTAATTTTATTCATTGTGGACAATAACCACATGTTCTGCATACCTTGTTTTCTCACATTCCTTATTCCACATGTCACTTCTTAACCTATATAAGTAGGACATGCATGTACATATCTCCTCATTCTGGGTATTGACTAGGCTTAGGCCCTTCTACCTTCTTCCCCTCTGTTTAAAGTCTTCGACTCAGGCTGGCATCACCAGCATCCTCCCAAGTACCTGTCTGTTGCAAATCAGTGGCATGCACGGCAAGTAGGGCACAATGCACAAGTACGTTGAAGGCAATGCCACTACTATTGGCCTGCAGGACTTGGCCATAGTCTGCCTGACCTTTCGACAGCACCCCTTGGCAGTACCGAAGTCCATCAGTACTCGAAGCTTGACAGTCTCATTCTCCTGTTTCTCAGTCATCTGTCCTCAGTGACTGCATATATGCACCCCAGTTCCCTCAATTCCTATCCCTTTACATGTGAGTCTCTTCCCTTATGTCCTTTCTGTCTCCTTGTCAAGCCCCGGATACCAAGATCTGGTTCACTCAGTAGTACCAACTGAACAACCCTTGCCTTTAGTCCCACACACCAGTGACAAGGCATCCCTCGCCAGTACATGGTCTCGGTCCGGTACATTCGGTTCATCATTTGGTTCACTTTCCTCATCCTATCTCCTCTATCCTTTGTCATTCTGTTATTCCCTGTCCTTCCCCTTGCCTGCTTACCTTCAGGGCATTCACTCTTTGTTGTCACTTGGCAGTGGCACTATTGTTTTATGTTCAGCCACTCCCTATTGTTTTATGTTCTGCCACTCTCATTGTTCTATTCTCACTCACTCTTTTGTTCTGGGTCATAGTTTATTGTTCTATTCTTGCCTACATTCCTTTGTTCTATTCTTGATCATTGTGGACAATACTTCCACATGATTCTTCATACCTTATTGTTCTCCATTCCTTGTGCCACTCTGTTCCACATCTCACTTATTAGCCTATATAAGTAGCCAATGTATGTAGATGGTTCTTTGTTCTGGAAATCAACTAGGTTTATGCCTTCTTGTCCTCCCCTCTTCTGTCCCAAGTCCTTTACCTGGGCTGACACTCTCGGCACTCTCCCAGGTATCCCTCTGTCCCAAATCGGTGGCACACATGGGAAGTAGGGTGCAACACACGAGCACGTTGAAGCCATGCCACTACTTCTAGCCTGCAGGACTTGGCCTTTACCCGTCCGACCCCCTTCAGCTTTCCCGAAGCCTGTCAGTATGTCCGGAGCCTGACACTCCTCCTATCCATTTCACTTTGTCTCCTTCTGTATTCTATACATTTTGGCTCTTCCAGCCCTACATCTCCTGATCATCTGGGTTCTTAGCATCTAAGTCGCCGCCATATTGTGTATCTTGCATGGTAACTACTAGTAAGTCCATGTGCTATACTATCTTCCACTGCATGCTCACTAATACCTGTTCTTTACCCTATTTTACACTATTTTCTTTGTTATACAACTGAATGTACACATAAATGTGTATTCTGTCCTTATTCCCTTATCCTTTGCTCCCCTCTCCCCATTCCTTCCACCATTCATCACAACATACCCCTTCAAACTTGTACGACTCCTAAAACACTTAGGAGATGTACATGTTTGCATGTTGAGAGTGCCTTGGTCAGGATATCGGCTGGGTTCTGTAATGTAGGAATATAATACAACTTGATCTTTCCTGCGTGGATCTGTTCATGGGTGAAATGGTAATGAGTCATGACGTGCTTCGTGTAGGACATGTTGACAATCTCTGGCAAAAGAGATAAAAGACTGATTGTCGGTAAAGAGAGGGATTGGTCTGAAAAGTTGTTGAAAATCTTATCCGAGCTTGATGAGCCACATGCCTTCAGTGGATGCGATGGAGCCTGCGACAAGTTCTGACTCCATGCTAGAGCATGTAACAAGTCCTTGTTTTTTCAATGCCCAGGATATGGGTGAGCTGTTGAATGTGTAGACCCACCCAGAGGTGGACTTTCAATCATTCACATCTCCTGAAAAATCGGCATCTGTATAACCAATCAGATCATGTGTGTATCCCTCCATACCTTCTCTTTGGGTGCTGTACAAGATCCTGTGGTCTCTTGTAGTGAGCAAATATCGCAGTACTCAAGTAGTGGCTTCCCAGTAGATGACCGATGGGTTGGACATAAATTGTGCACACTTATTAGTGGCATATGAGATGTCAGGTTGTGTGGATATAGAGCAGTAGTTAAGACTGCCTATAAGTGATGCGTAGTTTAAGTCCATTGATGATGTGTCAGACTTGGGACTGGATCAAAGGTTGCTGAGATGATCCATTGGTGAGTTGACAGGTCTTCTGGTGATGATTTCGAAGCATTTAGCAATAGTGTTGATAAACGATGGTTGGAAATATGAATTGTTCCCAGGTATCTGTCACATGTGATTTTAATGCCAAGCAATCTGACTGGCTCACCAAGATCTTGTATCTCGAAGCTCCCCTTGATATCGTCTACCATTCACACCATTGAAGTCTTTGAGCTTGATCCAAGTAAGCCGTCATCGACATACCATCCTGTGATTTCCATTGAACCATCTGCACTGAATTATATGAACATGGTGGGATTGGCCTGCCCTGACTGAAATCCCACCCCCTCGAGTTCCCTTCTCAACATCTGATGCCACACTCTCCCTGACTGCTTCAGTCCATAAATTCCTTTATTTAGTTTACACACCATGTTTTTATTCCCCTCCTTGATAGAGCCTTCAGGCTGATGCATATATATATCCTCCTTGAGTAATCCATTGAGGTAGGTGCCTTTGACGTCCACATGTCTGAGTTCGAGATTGTGCTTTGATGCTAGTGCAAGGATGAGTCGTATGGATGTGAATCTGATGGTTGGTGAATATGTCTTGTTAAAGTTGAGCCCCTGTATCTGTGAGAACCCCTGTGCAATAAGATGGGACTTCAACTTATCGACATGTCCCAGGTTGTCCCTCTTCACCTTATATGTCCACCGACTCCCTACTATATTGACATCCAGTGGCCTCTCAACTAGTGTCCAAGTGTTATACCCCTTCAGGGTTTTGAACTTGTCCTGGCATGAGGCACGCCATTGATTGGCATTGGGTAGATGCATTGCTTCTTTGTAGTTGGCTGGCTCATCAGCAGCTAGCATGATGAAGGTGGATTCCATCATCATTGAATTAGACAGGCTGTATGCTAGACTATTGATGTCAGCGATCAATGCTGCATGTCTGGGTGCATGCCTCTTTCCTATCCCATATGAAACATTTGATGGGTCGAGCCAGGGTCCCTTCTTGAAATCTTTGGGTGCGTGCTGCTGCCCATCATCAACTTGGTCTGGAACGGCCTCGATTACATCTTCAACTTCTGCTTCCTCCAATTGCTCATCATCTTCCACTGCTTGTGTAATTGCTCTGTTAGGTTTGTTGGGTGCAAACTAGCATCTCACCCCTGAGAGACCAACCTCAATATATTGTATAATTATA
>QLPI01002846.1:0-13456 GCA_003314275.1 Chroogomphus rutilus | reverse complement strand
TGTGTCTTGAAATGCTTTTGGAGTGACCTGCCCAGCAGTTTGGGAAGAAAGCCATTGCCGTGGCAAAATATGTAGCCGCTCATCAGAAAGAAGTGACCTTATATGAATACCACCACGCTTTTCTTCAGGAAGCCGTTCAAATATTTGATAGTGCCGAGCAAGAACACAAATTTTTCGAGCAAAGTGAGTTCCAGCTCCTTCATGCCAATGTTGAGCAATTTGTTTACTTGCCTCCATTATTCCCAATCCTTTAATCCATAATGTTTCAAAATTTCTGAGAACCAGTAGTTTATTGGTATCGGATAGGGTGAGCATCTGGTGCTTTTTTGTTAGGTCTTTCTTGATCTGATCTTGCAAAAACTCCCATGAGTTAATCTCCAGTCCACCTGCAACAGCCTCATCAATATCATCTTCTAAATCAGCTTGTGTGTATAGGCCCAATTCTGAATCCTGTTTATCGGCAGGTGGAATTCTGACCTCAACACTTTCTTGTCTGATTTGGGTGTTGGTAATGTCAGCATCGATGTCATGTTGCACCACTTTAGGTAAATTTGCATCCAAATATAGCGGCCTCAACTCAGGCTTGGATAGAGCTTTGACAATTTCAATAGAAGGGGATCGTTGTTGGTGGCCAGGTCCAGGCATAGATAAAAACCCAAATGCATCAAGGGATTTCTGATTTGCAGTTGCTTTCTTATATTGACGTTGTGTGCGACTGGACTTGCTCATGACATCTGGGCCCTTCTTGTACTTTTTTGGCTGACCTGACAATTTATTGTAATTTTTTAATTTACAATCAGGGTTCAATGTGAACATACCAGTGTCTTCTCGCTGCCTTTTTTTCCTCAACTGAGGTGGCACCCAATCTTCATCTGTTAAGTCATGTCCCTGGTTGACAGCAAAATCAAGGAGCCTTTCTTGAAGATCATCCTTGTCCCATTCTGAATCTGGATCCTCTTCTGAGTCCCCACATTCATAATTGTGTGCTTCAGAGGCTCCTTCACTCTCAGTCTCCTCTCCCTCTGAACCAAAATTCATTCCACCCATGGCACGGTGGTAAAAAATGTTCACAGAAGTTGGCAATTCCCTGTCAGATTCATAATCTGTAGGTGTTGTTGAATGCTCTATATATTCATCTGCCTCAGTAACATGATCCTTATTCTGATTTTGCAGTCCAGTAGTGTTTCTTTTGCATTTTGGACGGCGGCCAGCGGGCATTATGCAGTGTGTCAAGGCTGGATAATGATTGTTCCATATTTGTATTTATTTGTTTATGAATATGTTATATTTTTTTTTCATTTTTTTTTCATTTTTTTTCACACTCTTCCCGGAATCATACACTACTCAATCATAGCTATTGATTGCACATTTTTTCCATATTTTTCGGTTTTTTTTTGGGTGTGGCCAAAATTTTGACATGTTCAAAATAAAAATAATTTTATAAAAAAATTGGCTTGTTACATTGACTTAATTTTGATGTTAGATACTTCATTTAATGGTCTACTATTGATTTCAATGAGCAGATTTTGCCAGAAAATTGGGTTGAAATTTTTGGTTGAGTTTGCTTGTCCCGTACTGTAGATTCACTGAGGTACGGCAATGTCCAACCGAGACTACTAGCAACATGATTAGTCTGCTTACAGCACTTGACACAAGTAGAATCATGAATGCTCATTTGACTGTGTCGGACCAGGCACAGGTGGTGCCACATCGAAAACTCTGTCAGAAGAGCCTGAGGGACAATCAGCAATGTCAGCTTGAGTCCAAATGCCGCGTAAGGATATTGGTGGTGCCAGCAGACTTAAGTAGCCCTAGTTGCTCGTTATGGAGGTGATCTTGAGCTTCTATTGAAGACTTCTGAATATTAAATAAGTGGTTTGTATCAAGGGCAAGGTTCTATGCGCAGTTATTCCAGACCTAAGACGGTTGTTAAAACGGACGTGTCTATACATCACGGTTCTGGCACAAGCTGAAATTAACCTTGCCGAACGGATACATCTGCAACCTGAATTTAATCTTGGCAAAATTTTTTTCAAGCTTTTTTCAAGGTACTTAGACGTTATTAAATAAGCCTTGATTCATGCCAACCTTGAAAAAACCTTGAACTATAAGATTAATTTGAGCTGAACACCCAAGATATTGTTAGTCTAATATCCAGGTTAAATTTTGCAGCAGGCAATCTTGTGTCAGGCTGTTGTCAAGGTAGTATAATGAGCTTTTCAATGGGTAATTCTCTTGTATTGAATATTCAGATAATACAAACTATTCTATTGTCAAAGTGTAATGAAAATGTAATCTAATGCCATAACAAGCCAACAAAAAGACCCGGTCAACATATGAATGACAAACATTGCAAGTATTGTAGCAACTGTTGAACATTGTGACGGCAATCCGGCCATGCATGGACCGGATGAAGGTGGCTAAGATCCACCGTAGCAGATCTACAGGACCAGGGTGTAACGACACCTGGCTTAGACATGGATGATGCAGTGAAGGTACAGGCTTAGTACGCACATTAATAATATTCAATTTCTAGAACTATATATATAGCGAGTAGTTAGATCTGAATGTAAAAAGTTCCTTGAGATATTAAATCTCATTAATATTCCCTCGATCTACAGGTTATGGGCCCCGGCCATAACTGATCAACTATATTACACCCCACACCATCTATTATGTCTATTACATCGAATGCTTACAAGGTCGACCCCTTGAATGGGGACAATTATATTATGTGGCGACGGCGCCTAGAATGGGTCTTAGAGGATCTAGATCTATGGGCAATAACTGACGGATTGGAGACGGAACCACAGCCGATAGACGCCAGGGTTCCTACCAAAGTGGAACAGATTGTGATCGCTGAATGGAAAAAGCAAGATAAAAAAGCACAAACAGAGATCTGTCTTAGGATATCTGATGAGTATCTGGTATATATTGATCAGGATACTACTGCTACAAAGATATGGAGCAGACTGTGCGGGATCTTCGAATCTAAAGCAGTGATCGGCATCGTTAATATCTGCTGGGAATTTTTCTGGACAATGGCCGTGGACGGTGCTAACATGGATGAGCACATCCGGAAGATACACGGGCTATATCAACAACTGAATGCCAGGGGTCAATTAATTTCTGACAATGACTTCAGTAATACATTGCTCACTTCATTACCAGACACCTGGGCCACATTTATAACTACGATCAATGCAATTGTGATGGCGATCAACTCCGAAACTTTGATTGCCAGGATCCTGGACAAAGATCGAGCGCAGAGTGCTGGGACTATTAAATAGATGGCGCTTAAGGCACAATATAACCCCGGTAACAGGTGCAAAAGCAGAGATAAAGCATCTGGCACTACCAAAGGGAATTGCTGGAATTGTGGCAAAAAGGGGCATTACATAAAAGATTGCTGGGTAAAAGGGGGCTGCAAAGAAGGCCAGGCACCCAAGTGGTTCAAGGAGCCAAAAGATCGGGACTCCACCAAGCAATCTAAAGATGAAGATTTAGTGTTCATGGCATATATTAAGGAAATCACACCGGCAGCAATCTCGGCATCAGACTGGCTGGCCAACATGGCTGCAACAATGCACATTGCGCATAGCCGAGAAGACTTTATTACGTATATGGAAGAGAAATCAGAAATCAATGGAATTGTGCCGGGAAATTCACTAAAAACTAGAGGATGTGGTACAATATCAATACATTTCACGACCTTGCATGATGTCAAACATGCACTGGACTCCCCAAATAACCTTATCTTGGTTGGGTGGCTAACCGATCATGGTCACACGGCTAAATTTACATCTTCAGGGGTCGAGTTCATTTCTACCAAAGGCACTATATTTGCGATCGGACGGAAGCAAAACCGACTTTACAAAATGCATGTGATTACCAAATCTCCGGGTCAGGCACGGGACTTTGCAGCTGTAACCAAGGGACAAACTTTAGATAAATGGCACCGGGTACTCGGCCATATTAATATCTATACTATCCAGGCACTTCACAAGAATCAATTGGTCACAGGGCTAACGATCGATGACACACAAGTGCCGACTCAATGTATGGCATGCATTCAAGGCAAGTGCCATGTGGAGCCATTCCCCAAAGAATCACATGAATGGGTCCAGGAGATTGGCGACCTCATAGTATCCGATGTGTGGGGCCTGGCTCAAGTAGAAGGTTCAGGGTGCGAGTGCTATTTCTTTACATACACGGATTACAAAACCAGGTACACCAAGATCTATTTCAGGCTGACCAAAGACCTGGTCACAATTAATTTCCCACAATACAAGGAGTTTCTGGAAAATCAAACCAGTAAAAAAGTCAAAAGAATCAGGACTGACAATGGTGGAGAATATGTTAACAGAAAATTCCAAGATTATTGCACACAAAATGGAATTATCATGGAAACTACAGCTCCATACTCACCGGCCCAGAATGGCATTGCCGAGCAGATCAATCGAACTCTATTGGAACATGTGCGTGCTATGATATTCGCTAAAGATCTACCTAAGATCTTATGGCCTGAGGTGGTGGCATATTCAAATTATATTAAGAACAGGGTGTCAAGGCCACGATACCGAGCCCCGATTTACTCGGTATTACCAACCAACCAACCAACCAACCAACCTTTACCCATACTATCATCGCTACCATGTGGTCTCGACTCAGCATATCCGGTACATCATCTAGAACTACCTCTCCCACCTATCCCTTCCACCTCTCACTATTCCCTCATTTCCCAACCATTTCCTTACCTGTCCTTCCCCATGACACTTGACATCCACTTATTATTCAGTCACAGCCCTATTGTTTTATCTTCGGTCATTCCTCCATTGTCTTATTCTCATTCACTCCTTCATTATTTTATTCTCAGCCATACTCTATTATTCTATTCCCGCCTACATTTCTTATTCTATTCTTGTTCACTGAGAACAATGCGTCCACATGGTTTTTCATACCTTATTGTTCTCCATTTCCTACGCCACCCTGTTCCACATCTTGCTTCTTAACCCATATATGTAGCAGATGTATGTAGAGAGTTCCTCACTCAGAATATCAACTTGGCTTAGACCCCCTCGTCTGCCTTTTCCTGTCCAAGTCCTTCACTCAAGCCGACATTCTCGGCCACTTCGTCAATACTGTTCTTGTCCAAATAAGTGGCATGCATCAACATAATCCCATGTGCCTATTTCATCGTGTTGATTCATTTCATTAATCATGGCCTCGTTCCAGATCGGTGAGTTGATTCACGTGATTGCTTCCGCGTAATTCTCCGGTTCCGTGATAATTTCCCAGCTGATAAGTGCCTGATTGGGCCACGTAGCTGGTTCCCCTGAATGTAGTAGCCGGTAATCTGGCCTGCCGGTCTTTCAGGTGCTGTGCCGTACTTCCGGTACTGGTGCTTGTTCCGGCATCGGTATTTCGTCATTTGGGGTGGATGTAGATGGGTCAGGTGATCGCTCGTGTGATGTAGTCTCCCCCTCGAGCAGCACATCATTGTCTTCATTCGGGATTGAATATAACCTATTATCTGAGCTGTCAAATGTAATGTTCCTAGAAATTTGAATTTGTCTTGATTTCTTAGTGTAGTATTTCCAGGCCTTTGAGTGCTCGGCTATCCCGACGAATAGATGTTCTTCAGCCTTCAGATCTAATTTAGATCTCCTCTGATCCGGTACCATGACCCAGCAACACATGCTGAATTCTTCTAACCTTGACACATCAGCCTTTTTACCAAAAAATGCTTCATATGGAGTAATTTCCATCCCAAGCGCCTGGGTAGGTACCCTGTGTCAGGTCTCTGTGAGGCCAAGGATTTAGTCAATGTTCTATAGGCTGTTTGAGGTGGCTAGGCTTCAACATGCTCATGTGTTACGCCCTGCTGTTAGCTACTGGCAGGAAGGACAGTGATCAGCTGTCAATGGGTATACAATCCAAAAACGCAAATAAACGGAGATTTTGACAGGGCAAAAGCATGACTTGTAGCACAAGGATTCACACAGAGGCCAGGAATGGATTACTTCGAGGTTTCCTCCCCTGTTGTCAAGTTTGACTCACTCCAGACGTTACTAGCTATCAGAAATGCTCTCGATTGGGAGACTGAGATGATGGACATCAAAGGCGCCTATCTTAATTCATCTCTTGAAGAAGAGATTTATATGCGCCAACCCGAAGGTTTCGACGATGGATCAGGACATGTATTAAAATTAAAACGGGCACTATATGGACTCAAGCAGGCCGGACAGGCTTGGCACCAACAATTTTGATCAGTGTTATTAAGTTTTCATTTTATTCAGAGTTCAGCCTATGAATGCATTTATATCTGGATCAACGGATCTAATACAGATATAATTTCCGCTTATGTGGACGATCTCGGGCTATTTTCAAACAGCCAAAGAGGGATGGAATGTACCAAGAGGGAACTAAACACCGAGTTTAACATGATGGACCTGGGAGAAATGAAGAAAATATTAGGAATAAGGGTTGAAAGGGACAGGAAAGCAGGAACACTCAAAATCTCTCTATATTGACAAGTTGCTCATTCGATTCCACATGCAAGGTGCCAACCCTGCGTCAACACCCCTCAATAAAAATACAAAATTAACCACCCCAGAAGAGGCAATGAGTTCACCAGAAATTCCATATGCCAAGGCGATCGGTTCATTAATGTATGCAGTGCTTGGCACCCATCCCGATATATCCTTCACAGTCCAACATCTCAGTCAATTTACTACGTCATATGGACTGGAACACTGGATGGCAATCAAACATGTGCTCTGCTATCTCAAAGGGACACGTGATCACAGCATTACATACAGATGGAGCGCTGGCCTCAATTTAGAGGTGTTTGTAGGGTGCATACATGCATCTCACCCCTGAGAGGCCAAACTCAATATATTTTATTTTTGAATCGATTTTGGTGCCATTGTGTGCGCAATTTGTTTTTATATTTTTCGATTTATTTTTTGTATTTTTATCCTCAAAATTGAGGAAGTTATTGTACCATTATGTTATGGCCCATGCCACCAAATAAACCCACATTAAACCCCACAACCACCCGCACCGTTTCCAGGACCTTTCCGATCACTCAAAGTCTGAATAACCGATTTCTGGATTCCCGACGCACCACTCCGAGGTTCTGTGTTTCCGAACCTCCGAAGATTCTGAAGTCAAGGTTCTGCTCCTTTGATAGATGATGCACAGGATCACCGCATACCTCACTCCTTTGTTCTTCATTTTATATTGCCCCTTGTACTCTCTTCCCCCCCTTGTCTTTACTCGGTAAAAGATAGTACAAGACTAGATACATGTATATAAGTCACCAGTCGACTGGACTATTTGCCAGTACGAATATCGACTTAATTCTGCATCATAGTTTCCGATTAAGTTCCGGTAAACTTTCCGACTCTCTGAAATTAGGGACAGACAATTGAGGAGGGCACAACACATAAGTTGAAGCCAAGTCCCTGTGACCTTGAACCACTCGTGCCACCCTATACCGCAAACAGTCCCAAGACCCCTGGCATTCCCAACTTCCATCCCCATTCCGATTCCGATTCCAAGTCCGCGACCCTTAGTTCCCCTGCCTCCAGAATACGAACCCCCCCCTTCGGAAATCATTTGGAACCCTCCGAAAACCCTTCCGGAAGTCTCTAGCTAAGCGCCGACACATGGATTTAACACATTACTTGTACACTACTCACAGGTGCTTGTCTACGTGCGACACGATACATGTGGCCGGCTCCCTGGATAGGGACTGATAGCCTGGCTCAAACCTTTGATAGGGTCAGGAGCCAGTTGTAGGATATATGTGGGTGAAACATCACTCACATATGTCTCCCTCCTCAGTGGTTGACTACACTGAGGAGGTGAGTTGTATAGTATAGCTCACAGAGCGTCCAGACTGATTTTCTTTCTTTTTCTTTTGTAAGATAATTAATTAGGTATATTTTCCGAATATACACTGAGTGGTTGACTACACTGAGGAGATAATTAATTAGACTGCCCAAGAAATTCTCAAACCTACTGCACATTTGCTCATAATCTCATCAGTATGAACTGCTTGCATAGAATTCAAAGAAACAGAGAACGATCGTGTTATCAACTACGGAAGCAGAATACATAGCAATGACTGGGGGGGCAAAGCAAATTGTCTGGCTTAGAAGATTCCTTCAAGATCTCGGCATAGATCAGACCACACCCACATCTATGCGATCGGACAACTTAAGCGCCATCACACTTTCCCACGACGCCACTTATCACGCACGGACCAAACACATCAACGTGGCTTATCATTTTATTCGCAAACAAGTGGCCTCTAACGAGGTGACACTCACTTATGTTAGATCTAGGGATAACCTTGCGGATTTAATGACCAAGGCGTTGGATATACACCAACACCGACAATTATCCAGTGGATTAGGTTTTTGGGCATGGCCCAAATTGAGGGGGAGTGTTGAACATTGTGACGGCAATCTGGCCACGTATGGACCAGATGAAGGTGGCTAAGATCTGCCATAGCAAATCTATGGGACCTGGGTGTAACGACACCTGGCTTAGACATGGATAACACGGCAAAGGTACAGGCTTAGTACGCACATTAATAATATTCAATTTCTAGGACTATATATATAGCAAGTAGTTAGATCTGAATGTAAAAAGTTCCTTGAGATATTAAATCTCATTAATATTCCCTCGATCTACAGCAACAACTGGCAGGTACAGTACCCCCACAACAAGAGAACAGGGCACATGGGGTGTTGTAGTGTGAGGCACATGGGGTGTCACAGTGTGTCAGCAGTGGGGTTTGGAGGAGGCAGGAGGATGTGTGAGTGTGGCTTATGTAATCCTACAAAAAGTGCAATTTCATCATCAAAAAATATTCAAAACAAGACACCTTGATGCAAAACCCCACTCACCAGAGGAGGGACCCAATCCAGAAAGAGACAAAGGAGAGATGAAGAAGAGGATTGAGGGAGAGCATGGCTGAAAATGGGTCAAAAAAGCGAAAATTAGTAAACAACAATAGTGAAAACATAATAATAGAACTCACCTAAGGCAGTAGATAACAGAGAAAGTAATATGTGAGAGTGGGGGAGGTGAAAGGGGCAGGATGTAGCTGAAAAAGAGGCAAAAAAAAAGGAAAATCAGTATGAAAAATAGACCAAAAAAGGGGAAAATAATGCTTACCAGAGCTGGGGAGACCAATGAGAGCACAGGGGAAGCAGCAGGGCACAGAAGACAGACATGAGAAGCAGCAGAAGACAGCATAACCCCCAGTAGAAGACAGCATAACCCCCAGTAGAAGACAGCATAACCCAGCAGATCCTAGAATCCCAGAAGAAAAGAGCAGAAAGAGAGGAGAACCCAGCAGTAATAGCCCAGGAGAGAGGCAGAAGAGACCCAGAAAGCCAGAAGAGACAGAGGAATGTTATCAGCAAAGCAGCCAGCAGGTGGGGAGATGTTTTGGAACCCGAGAAGCTGTGAAAAAACTTTGGTGTTACCCAAGGCAAGTCAAGTTCTCCAACAACATGTAGGGGGACAACAAAATACACCTGCACAGGCTATTTTTACAGAGAACCCAATTAAGAAATTATACTCCAGAGATTCACGTAATCTGTTATCACAAGAGTATTGCAATAAAGATTTAATGAAATCTCATGTAGCCGTGCAAAATGTCTTTATTGATTCTGATCTGGGTCATTTGTCCAAAGAGAATATTTAAGGGGGGTCTTGTCAGGCATCTTGTTCATTACCTATAGAATTAATAGTTTAAGAGTGTTAAACTATTATTTCTAAACTGGTTTAGGTTTATTTCTACTTTTCTATTTTTTATCTGATTTAATTCTTTTCTAGTTTTTATAGTTTTAAGTTTTGAGGGTAACTGTCAAGTACATGTACTGAGATCCTGGTAATTTGGCAGTGCCGACCAAGCAGTCATCTTACGTCCACGTACAAGTGTCCACACTGCATACATGTCACTTGGTACGCTGGTCTCAGCTCAGCACATCCACCACCCACATTCCTTGTCCTTACCCCTCACATACTCTATGCCATTCACCATCCATTAATCCCACCATGCCTACTCCTCATTCCTCGATCCACCTCACCTTGGGACATCCTGTCCTTGTTTTATCCTTGGCCGCAACCATTGTTTTATAGTTGGGCACTCCCTGTAGGGGATTATGGCTCCTTAGGTCTAGTCTACAAAAAGCACCCAATGGTGCCAGTTATTTCTCTCTCAATTTTCTTCTTTTATTTTCGCTTAATTTCGCTTTTTGTCACTAAAATTGTGGCATAAAAATTAGTCTTTGGGTATCTAAATGTAGTATCCAATAGCCTCAAATTCATCATATTTTTCTCCTATTTTTCCTGATTTTTTCGAGGCTAAAAGCCCTTTATTTTGTTGAAGCCCAACTACAGTGTCCACATGAGTCCACAAACTCAGCTGAGTTTGCTAATCATTCCCAAAACCAGTAATAATTTCAACTCAGTGTGGAGTTTGAATTAGTTACCAAGTGCATATGCACAATGCTGTGCCCATTGCAACAGCACTGCTTCATGGCTATGCTAGCTATTTTAGCACAGGTATGGGGCTATGCAAGGCTTGACATAGCCAGTGTAAATAGACCAAAATAATGTACATATATGGCATAAAAGCTGTGTACATAGTCTGTGCATGATCAAGGCTATGCAAGGAAATGACTCATAGTCAGGTACTGAAAGTTGATTGGCTAGGAACCTTCTAGAATGTTCTACAACCTTCCATGTCCATTAAAAGATAGAAGTTCTTGCCGTAGTGTAAATACAATATAAAAGGAGGACATATGGCCTCCGAAAAGTAACAATATACATCAGCTTCTATCCTACCAGTCTGTGTGACTTGTGTGACTCTTTTCTTAGTCATCTGTTGATTTTCCAGTGACAGGGATTAGCACAGTTGATTTTCCTGTATTAGTCTTAGTTAAGTAGTTGATTTTCCTGCTTGATGCCAAGGGTGGGTGACATCCTTGTGATTCTACAGGGTGAGATTGGCTATTGATTTTCTAGTCAATTACATTCTGCTTTAAGGGTTGATCTGCTCAGTCGATTTTCCTGACCAGAGATACTCTACAGTTAGGTGTTGTTGCCTCACAAGCAATACAATTGTCCTGTTTTTACCTCAGAGTGAATTAACTTGAATCTCAAGTCAATCCACTTATTTCCTCTAGCCTCTGAGCGCATTCCCTTCTTTTAGGAATACTTGGACCCCGATAGTGTCCGTGAGCCTAATACAGACTTTGCAGACTATTAGTCTTTGCTGCTAAGAAATGCATTACAATCCAGTCGTCTTAACTTTGTCACGTTATTACAGAGGGTTGTAACCAAGGTACAAATATTAAATTATTTCTGGAGTTGTGCTGCAGCAAAGTTTAGTATTCTCTTAGACTTGTTTATTCCACAGTCATAGAGATTGGAAGTGTTATTAACTTAACACCACAGTCTTGACAGGTTCCAAAACACTCCCTATTGTCCTATCCCTGGCCACATTCCTATTATTCTATCTTTTATTGTTCTATTCCTGTTTGCATTCCTTCATTCTAATTTTACTTGTTGTGGACAATACCCACATGCTCTGCATACCTTATTTTCCTACATTCCTTATTCCACATGTCACTTCTTAAACCTATATAAGTAGGGCATGCATGTACATACTTCCTCATTCTAGGTATCGACTAGGCTTAGGCCCCTTGTCTCCTCCTTCCTCTGTAAAGTCCTCCACTCAGGCCAGCACTTTGGTACCCCCCGAGTACTTCCTCTGTCCCAAATTGGTGGCATGCACGGCAAGTAGGGTGCAATGCATGAGTATGTTGAAGCCAAAGCCACTACTTCCAGCCTGCAGGACTTGGCCGTTACCCATCTGCATCCTCAGCAATACTGAAGCTTGACAGCTTGACAGAATTCCTGAGGCCTGACAGTAACCTGCCACTTTGGTAGCAAGGTAAAGGTTTACTCTTCAGAATAAACCTATTCAACAGGTCTTCAGACCCATTGTTGAGGGTGGCTTCTGGTCTTTGGACCAGTTACCTAAGCAGACTTCGGTCCACTTATGAGAGTGCTGCTGGCACTTATTTAATACTGTGGATTAATATAGGTGAAAATGATTGTTATTTTATGCTATATGACTAGCTTCTTTTATACTAATTCTAAGCTAATTATGTAATCTCCTGATAAGGCAATTCCTTCATGAAGCTTGTGGAGGTGTTCAGAAGGTATTGGAATGCCTTGGAAGCTTGTGGAGTCATTGTGTCACCATTGTCACTACTTTTACAATAAGAAATATAATATTCTCACGACTGGTACTGCTGTGACTGGTCATGTCACAAAATATTAATATTATGTAAGTCATGCTTCTGGACTGACCGTTGATGTAATTAGTATTATATAAGTCCAGGAATTTGTTGTACATTGTGGACTGAGAACTTGAGCCAGGAGTTTGGAGCCACTTTTGTAAGGTAGAAGACAAACGGTTTCCGCTAAGGTCACGTGACTCAAGTGTCACGCTCGCCATTTTGCACAAGGATCTGGCAGCATCGACAAAAAAATTATTCTGAAACCACAGATCAATAGCATAGAACTATACAGTATAGTAGACTTCCTTGATACAGATTTCAGTCAAGCTCAATTTTAGCTTAAAATTTTGTAGATTAAATTTAAAAAAAAATTATATAACAGTTAAGAAGTGTCTTGAGAACATCTTTGCTCTATATTATGGGGGCAAAAAAGCTGTTGTTGTAGCAGAGTAAATTTTTTTGTGCAACAGGTCAAAATGTCACACGTAGGGGTCCTTGATACAAGCGTGACACCTAATTCTCCGTGCGTGGAATTTGCGGCCCGGTGTGATTAGTCATCCATTTCTTTGTATTATTAGCATGTCGCATGTCACACTTTGGTCGCCCCAATATCTTTGTGGTTAGATTAAGGTCAATTTAGGTCAAATCCCACTTGGAGTTTTTGTAATTAGCAATAGGAGATGCATAGCTTCCCTAATGTGAACACTCTATGACAAAATCTCTCAGAAAAGTTGAGAAATCACTGATTTAAGATTGTATGTTATCAAAATTGAGAAATTTTAGATGAAAATAAATTCCTCCTGAATACAATTCTTCACCCTCCCTTGTATGGGTTTGTGTTATATCCGCGATATAACCCCGACATCCCGGACATCCGATATAGGGCGCTACGAAAGAACCTTACTCCGAACCAAGTCCGAGCCTAAGTTCCCACCTCCGAGTCCGACCAGCATCCTTACCCTCGGACCTCGGACATCTTCCTTTTTCGTTGAACAATAGTCTTATTGTAACACCAATGTATATTTCTCTTGTACTCCGTTTTCGTTCGTCTTATTGTTTTCTTGATCATTCCTAATTAGTTACAATAAGGATCGCATGTATAAATACCCCCAGACTTCTGT